>JAXIVJ010018622.1:5000-22583 GCA_036785665.1 Chirona hameri
GTGCAGGCCTAATTTTGACCACCAATAACTCCGAGACTAAAAAAGCGATTTTGATTCAAACCAAATTTTGGGATCAGGATTAGTCGAAGAACAATTTGGCAATCACGGAGTTTATATTTTTTCACGTCACGTGATTTCGTGACCTACTTTTTGCGCCGTGACCTTGACCTGTTGGAAACTGAAATTACAATTTCCGTCTGATGAAGACTTGAGCTTCATTGATGTCTTTTTTAATAACAAAAATAAAAAAGCGGGGTTCGACCTGTACAAATCATGTTTTAGTCATGCAATGCTGACATAATACGCTGTTTGGGCACCTGTCCATCGATAACTTCGTATCTACTTACATACATGAGTGACATGAGTGACTCCTGACGACGAAACCTCTCTGTTGGTGCCTGTTACACCGACATCAGGTCGCCATATGACCTGCCAGGCCAATACAACGTTACGTACCCAAACAGGGTGTTGTGTGCATTGCAAGGCTCCAAAGTAGTTTTTAACCCGCGCGGCGCTGGGGTCTCCATCCGAACCGTGCGGCGCTGGGGGGGGGGGGGGGGTAAATTTACCCCCCCCCCCCCCCCTCGTATCTTCCGAACCAATAACCGCAGCGAGATGCGCAAGGCGGGGATCGAAAGCTCTCAGTGAGAAGAATCTAACGCATGCCCGAAAATATTAACATAAGGTCACATGTCAGGTCACGGTCAGGTCAAGTGTCGAAATGTAAGTATTTGGGTTTTTGGGCTATACTTTCCATCCAAAGCCTTGTATTGTAACTATTATCACACAAAGTGCTCCCAAATGTATAATGCATCTCCCGCATAAGTAAAAGTGAAATTTTAAGCAAAGGTCAAGGTCAAGGTCAGGTCACAAAAGGTCACAGGTCTACGAAAGCCATGCGACACATGTTGTATGGGTTATTTTACACGTATAATTCGACAGAAGCAGCAATTTTCACAGCTTGACACCATATAATCGCCCTCAGGTCAAGGTCAGGTCACAATAAGGTCAAAATTTGAAATTGATTAATCTAAATAAACATTGCATGTTTATAGACTAATTTTGTCTTCGAAATACAGTGGTGGCATTTAATTGTCTGTATCTGGTCAGTAAAAACCAAAAAACGCAATTAAAAAAATGACGTCATGAGTTACTCATTCTTAGAGAGAAATAAGTCAGTAAAAAATAAATAAATTACTTTGAAATTTGGTTTTGAACATCGTTCATACTCGGTTCTCTAATATATCTTCCGGTTTTTTGAAAATCTTCAAACAAAAAACTTTTGTGGAAATTCTTCCCCAAAAATCAGTTTTTTTGCATTTTTGGGGGTCAAAAACCCCAAAATTTTGAACATCTGAGATATCCATGTTAAAGACAATGTTATTTGCTTTCTTTGACGCCTTTTATTTGCGATTTGCATCAACATGCTATTTTCTACGATTTTTCAAACATTTAACGTTTTTTCACCAAAAATGACATGACATGACGTCACTAAAACGTCATTATCTCCTCAAAATTCACACGAATTTCAAAAAAATTGTAACATAAGATGTAGAATTAATGTACCATAAGGTACCGAAAGTTTCATTTTGATATCTGTCATAGTTTTCAAGTTATGGAGAAAATCCGGGAGGGGGGGTAAAATTTACCCCCCCCCCCCCAGCGCCGCGCGGGTTAAAGGTCGACCCCCACTTTTTATATTTGGTTTTATACGAAAGAACATCAATAGAACTCAAATCGTCATCAGACGAAAAAGCATAATTTCAGTTTCCAACAGGTCAAGGTCACGGTGCAAAATGTAGGTCACGAGGTCACGTGACAAAATTAAAATAGAAAACCCGAGATTGCCAAATTGTTCTTTGATTAATCCCGATCCAAACAATACAAAATCACTTCTTTAGTCTCGGAGTTATTGGTCGTCAAAATTAGGCCTGCACAGTGAACTTGGGAAATTTTCGGAAGGCCTTATCTTGTTTTTGTTTTGTTTGTTTGTTGTCTCCACCAATGAATTCCCCGCCCTCGAACCCCCAGTGCACAACTTTTCAAGAAAATAAAAAATGGTCTGACGGCAAATTTGAGAAAAGAAATGTTGTCTTACTGTGGAAGTCCCCAAAAGTAAGTTTTACAGGTAAAACCCCACTTGTTTCCTTTTTGATACGAAAGTGCATCATTGAAGCTCTTATCGTCATCAGACGGAAATGCTAATTTCAGTTTTCAACAGGTCAAGGTCATGGCGCAAAAAGTAGGTCACGAGGTCACGTGTGACAAAACAAACAAAAAAATAGAAAATACGTGATTGCCACATTGTTCTTCGACTAATCCTAGTCCAAACAAAGAAGTTTTCAAAATCGTGTTTGTTTTTGTCTCTGAGTTATTGGTCGTCAAAATTAGGCCTGCACAGTGAACTTGGGAAAATACGGAAGGCCGTATTTGGGAAAATATATTTTTTGTGGGAGTTTGTTGGTCACCACCCACGAATTACCTGCCCTTGAAACCCCCAATGCACAACATTGCATGGAAATTAAGAATGGTCAGACGGCACCCACCGGTTGTCTTACTGTGGAATGCCCCACATGTGATCTTAGGTCAGATCACGTGATTTTATCATGTGGGCATTTAAAATCCGGAATTTGTTTCCTGCCAGAATCGACTTCGATATATATTTCATATGTATCGAATATATATATATATATATATATATATATATATATATATATATATATATATATATATATATATATAGTATATATATATATATATATATATATATATATATATATATATATATATATATATATATATATATATATATATATATATATATATATATATATATATATATATATATATATATATATATCTATATATATATATATATATATATATATATATATATATATATATATATATATATATATTATATATATATATATATATATATATATATATATATATATATATATATATATATATATATATATATATATATATATATATATATATAATATATATATATATATATATATATATATATATATATATATATATATATATATATATATATATATATATATATATATATATATATATATATATATATATATATATATATATATATATATATATATATATATATATATATATATATATATATATATATATATATATATATATATATATATATATATATATATATATATATATATATATATATATATATATATATATATATATATATATATATAATATATATATATATATATATATATATATATATATATATATATATATATATATATATTATATATATATATATATATATATATATATATATATATATATAAATATATATATATATATATATATATATTATATATATATATATATATATATATATATATATATATATATATATATATATATATATATATATATATATATATATATATATATATATATATATATATATATATATTATATATATATATATATATATATATAATATATATATATATATATATATATATATATATATATATATATATATATAATTTATATATATATATATATATATATATATATATATATATATATATATATATATATATATATATATATATATATATATATATATATATATATATATATATATATATATATATATAGATATTATATATATATATATATATAATATATATATATATAGATATATATATATATATATATATATATAATATATATATATAATATATATATATATATATATATATATACATGTATTGGTATAAGATGGAGCAGATTATTTGCATGACAATGCTCGTTGAGCGATAACGCAGCTTTTCCGTTAATTAACTTTCGGTTTATTGACTCTATTACTCTGATTTCCTTCTTGATGTCTGCTGTATGTTCGAATAGGATATTACCCAAGCTCATAATAGCCAAGAAAACCAATATTTCCATGAAATTGACCTTATAGTTTGACGCGTTTCGTATATTTCCTATGCATTTTCAAGAAGAAAGGTCAAGTCATCTCTCCGGGTCAATAAACTACATTTGAATTATTAAACTGTACGATTGTCGCTCGTGCTAATTAACTGTGGGTGTTTATACTTAGACAAAAAATATATATATACATATATAAAAGGGTATGATGAAACGAAAGCTACATTTAATTACATACACAGTTACATACACAAAGTTGCATTACATTAACTTTCGGGCGTCGCGACCTAGGTCAGGCGTCGCCCCTCAAACAGCTGCAGTGTGCCTCGCGCGTTTATCTGCTGGTTGATGGCGGGGTCCTTTTCCCTGATCAGGATAGCCTCGAGGGCCACCAGTCGTCGCCAGTCAGGAGCTCTCGTGAGGATGGACGTGTTTGCCATGATCTCTTGCCGGGTCAGTCGGTGTCATGCTTCGCCTGAGTGTGCTGCTGGGGTCCTCCGTTCTGTAGATGCATAGTCAGGCGCCGGGACAGGGTCGTGGTGGTGTAGCCGATGTATCCACTTATGGGGAGGAGCGCACAGTTTCCTTTGTTGCATTTGAAGTGGTAGACGACGTTGCTCTGCTTCAGTGTTGAATTGTCACTGGCCATGTTATTCTTCACTATGAGTGATGTTGTTGTAGGGCTCTGATAGTAGATGGACAGTTTGATCCGGTCTTCTCGATGGGCAGGTTTGCAGTTACGTCTGATGATGTTCTTCAGCGCCGATTATTCTGCTCTGTAGCTGGTGGTCATCTGATTTGTGTAGTAGAGGCTGATAGTGTTGCCTTGGTCCGATGTCTGAGTTGGGTTGATGTGCTTGTCGATGGCGGCTCGTATTTGTTGGTCGATTGTTGCCAAGTCGTAATTATTATTCACCAGAACTTGTTGATCCGCTGAAGTTCCTGGTGGACCAGCGGCCAGGTAGAGCAGTGCTTCAGGGCTCTGTGGACATAAGCCCTGACAACACTATTCTTGTAGCGCTCGGGGCACTCGCTCTTGCCATTCAAGCACCTCCCCTTGTCGGTCGGCTTGCGGTAGACGCTGGTAATGTAGTTGTTGTCTGTAGCGTCGATAGAAACATCAAGGAAGCAAAAAGCAAACAACATCAGCTGCCTTGATGTTTCTATCGACGCTACAGACAACAACTACATCACTAGCGTCTACCGCAAGCCGACCGACAAGGGGAGGTGCTTGAATGGCAAGAGCGAGTGCCCCGAGCGCTACAAGAATAGCGTTGTCAGGGCTTATGTCCACAGAGCCCTGGAGCACTGCTCTACCTGGCCGTTGGTCCACCAGGAACTTCAGCGGATCAAACAAGTTCTGGTGAATAATAATTACGACTTCCCAACTTTTTCGGATTTTAACTATTTATTTATTTGAGTAATTTCGAATTAGGCCTATGTGCGTTCCCCAGGTCGCAACCATGGGTAGGTGGCGGCGCCACTACCACACTGAATATATATATATATATATATATATATATATATATATATATATATATATATATATATATATATATATATATATATATATATATATATATATATATATATATATATATATATATATATATATATATATATATATATATATATATATATATATATATATATATATATATATATATATATATATATATATATATATATATATATATATATATATATATATATATATATATATATATATATATATATATATATATATATATATATATATATATATATATATATGGCGGCGCCACTACCACACTGAATATATATATATATATATATATATATATATATATATATATATATATATATATATATATATATATATATTATATATATATATATATATATATATATATATTCAGTGTGGTAGTGGCGCCGCCACCTACCCATGGTTGCGACCTGGGGAACGCCAGCGTTCGAAAGGTGATTCTTTCCATGGAACGCACATAGGCCTAATCCGAAATTACTCAAATAAATAAATAGTTAAAATCCGAAAAGGTTGGGAGGCCTGTCGCCCTTGTGCCCTCCTGGGTGTGGAGCCGATGATGGTTGATTGTTCGACTGAAGCTGAAGCTGGTGACTGCATTCGACCTGTGCATTCTCGACATGCTCTCCGTGCGCCACAGGAATTTAGACTGAGCATGGTCTCCATTTGTTTGTCCCCAGTACACTGTGCCCCACATGCCTTACCACCAGCGGAACGTACCCCATTACCCACCACCAGCGGACGTGAGTGCCCCACATGCCTTACCCACCACCAGCGGACGTCAATTCCACACTGCTCGGCATAGTCGGTACCTTCCGCGAACGCCTGGCCAACGAAACACCGTTAAAATAAACACACCCGTCGCCGCCCGGCGAGCCACCGACCGCCGAGCGTCGTGGTCGCCTCCTCAGCCTCCCCGCGACCCACCCGTCCCCCGGTGACGGCACACACACCAGCCCTTGCCTCCCGGTGACACGTGACCGTCAGCCAGCCTGCGCCGCTGCGTAACACAGTGGCGGCCAGCACAGCTCGGCCGGCACAGCGCTACTCGCCTCGCCCAGTCAGATCGCGTACGCTGCAGGCGGATGCAATCGCCGGCAGAACTGCGCCGTCCGTCAGCGGGGTGGCAAATACTGACTGCCCAGTAGGGTCGTGCAGGCTTAGAAGCTGTGCTCGATAGTCGCCATGGGCGTAGCCGACTATTTTTGAGTGGGGGGAGGGGGTGGTCGGCTGAAATAACGAAAAATGTACCCCATTTTGTGTGTGTATGCCTTCGCAGCATTTTTCATGTGGATTTTCATGTTAAAGTAGGTATTTGTTATTTAGCGCCGCCAAGCGGCGCGTGTGTGTGTGCGTGGGGGGGGGGGGGTCGGGTCAACCATCCCACCTTCTGAGAGTTGGGGGGAGGGGGTTCCGGTGCCCCGACCCCCGTCGGCGACGCCCGTGCATGTTACGGATTCAATTTCGATCGCTTTCCTTTCGGAGCAGCGGTGTGTCGAAGGGAAAACGAAGGAAATTTCATCCGTCACTGACTGAGCCCATTTCAACGTCGCAAGGGTGTAGGATCCTATTCAGTTGAGCCCCCCCCCCCCCCCCCCCCCCACTAGGCTTCAGCCCCCAAAACATCGACGAGGAAGTGGGTCAAATCCGGGGAGAAATGTGTATTTGTGTGGGTTTTGATGGTAGGTACTTTAAGCGATTTTGCCCAGCTCAGCCCCCCCCCCCCCCCCACAAACAAACAAACAAAAATAACTTTCTGGAAAAGCTACGCCCCTGCCACGTCGTATTTTTCATATTCCAATCTTGATTTTAATAGGAATTACATGATAACTGGAATCAGCTTCCGCCATAAAAAAGTGTGTGTGGGGGGGTCGGCCGCCATAAAAAGTGGTGGGGGAGGGGGTGTTTAACCCTCCCCCCGGTTTTTAAAAGTGGGGGGTCGCGACACCCCTCCCCCAACCCCCAACCCCCAGTCAGCGACGCCCCTGCTAGTCGCAATATAGCGCCATTTATCGGTATCCAAATTCCCATCTTGCCCATTTCTTATTTGGAAGGCGGATGGAAATCCACACATTATTCTGGAAAAAGTGTTAAGGCAACCTCAGAGATTTTACTTTCTAATATTTCTAATAGTGGTGGGGGAGGGGGTGTTTAACCCTCCCCCCCTCCCCCCCCCCCCGGTTTTTAAAAGTGGGGGGTCGCGACACCCCTCCCCCAACCCCCAACCCCCAGTCAGCGACGCCCCTGCTAGTCGCTATATAGCGCCATTTATCGGTATCCAAATTCCCATCTTGCCCATTTCTTATTTGGAAGGCGGATGGAAATCCACACATTATTCTGGAAAAAGTGTTAAGGCAACCTCAGAGATTTTACTTTCTAATATTTCCGTAGGAAATCAATGTCCGATATATAATAGGATTTGATTGTGAGAAGCTTTGGGTGGTCAAGCGAGCACGGTGTATACGATAAACCGCAGTGTTTTCAAGGTACTGTCCCACATTTGTGAAAGTTGTCGAATCACAATTAATTGTATGTCTACATGTCGGGCGAGGTCAGCTGAACATGTTCGTGAACTTTTTTTTCCGAAAAAAAGTTTATCTTGGAAGATATTCAACTTGTAGTCTTAAGCGGAAAGTTGGGTTGGTGACGTCATATGATTTTTGTTTTGGTAAATAACAGGGAAATCTTTTGTCCTGCCAAATGTATGGCACAATTTTGTGTCGACATCTTTTTCGCAGAAGCACAATTTTGTGTCGACATCTTTTTCGCAGAAAAACAGCGAACCACCCGGTGTCTAGATTGGCTAGCACTATCAGCTGGAGTTGTTGCAGCAGTTGGCCGCCAGGGACCGCTAGTGAGCCAGGGTGTTATGACGTCGCAAGCAAATGGTACAAGCAAATGGTACATTGATTTATTTATAAATAAATAAATAAATAAATATTTAGCGTTAAATATTTAACTGGTACCATTTGCTTGCGACGTCATAACACCCTGGCTCGCTAGCGGTGCCTGACGGCCAACTGCTGCATCAACTCCAGCTGATAATGATAGCCTTCTAGATTGCGAACCACCCGGTGATCGAGAAATGAAAGACGAAAATATTCCAAAACTGACCTTAAACAAGTCGATTATCATTACCAGTTGGGTAAAGAGAGATGAGGCTGTCGGTTTAGAGGGCTTATTCAAATACACATGGGCCTTATTTTTTGCAGACGTCAAAATCAAACTCGAATATCTTTCTGATTAGATCATTGTGGTTGTTTTAACTGCTACCATGCTTAATTTCAATGCGAAGCCATCAAAATGGCTATCTCAACTCAAATATAATGTTAAGGTGGGATAGTCCCTTTAAATGTTAAACGGGCACATATGCATATTAATTTCAGTAAACAAAAAACTAGGATTTTTTCATCAGAACAGATTTGAATAAGACAAAAGACTTCCACTTCGGACAAATCTTGCATATTGGCTGAGCAATGCAATGAGCATGGTCAATAGGCATGTGTTTGCTTATGAAACTGATGGCATTCTCTCGAATGTGAAGGGCATCTCTTCGGATGTTTCTATTCGAAATGGCACTGGTGTCATTTTCCGTAAACGTCTGAAAGCGATTTCTCACGTCACTTATTTTCTAACATCGAGAACGGCTAGGTCAGAGCTCCAAACGAAACATATATCCAACAATTGCACTCCACCAGCCGCTTGATGGCCCCGCCCTGAGTCCTGAGCGGTCCATGGCCCCGTCCTGAGCGGTACATGGCCCCCGTCCCGTCCTGAGCGGTCCATGGCCCCGTCCTGAGTCCTGAGCGGTTTATGGCCCCCGTCCTGAGCGGTTCATGGCCCCCGTCCTGAGCGGTTCATGGCCCCCGTCCTGAGCGGTCCATGGCCCCGTCCTGAGTCCTGAGCGGTCCATGGCCCCCGTCCCGTCCTGAGCGGTCCATGGCCCCCGTCCTGAGCGGTCCATGGCCCCCGTCCTGAGCGGTTCATGTCCCCCGTCCTGAGCGGTCCATGGCCCCCGTCCCGTCCTGAGCGGTCCATGGCCCCCGTCCCGTCCTGAGCGGTCCATGGCCCCCGTCCTGAGCAGTCCATGGCCCCGTCCCGTCCTGAGCGGTCCATGGCCCCCGTCCCGTCCTGAGCGGTCCATGGCCCCGTCCCGTCCTGAGCGGTGCGACCGATACCCGTCCCTGATTATCGGTGATTCAGAACAGGTGGCTATGAAACCTGACAGCTGCACCTGTCTTGCCCCCCCGGTCTGGTGACCACCTGCGGCGTCTGGTGACCACCTGCGGCTTTCTCCTTTCCTCATCGCACCATCGCCCCACCAGCACTTCTTTCTCCAGTTTACCTCAATCGCCGCGCGTGTCCAGCGGCCGGCCCGCGTGGAAACCGGACCGGCCGCTGGCAACGAGAGAACTGGAACACCACTCCCAGACTGAGACGCTACGCAAACACAACGCCAAAATCGACAGTTGATGACGGCGATGACGCGTTGTCCGGCCCGTCATCCGTCAACGTCGTCCCTAGCGTCGCCTCTCCGCCGCGCCGCCACGCCGCCTCGCGCCCGGCCGGTCCGGTTTCGCGCGACAAAAAAGCGCGCGCCGGCCTTCGCGGCTTGGGTGTACCACGTGCCGCGAGGCCCGAGCGTCGCTGGACGGCGCGAGGCGAGGCGGGCTCGAGGCTGAGAGGCTGACGCGAGGCGCCGGGGTACCGACCGAGTGTCACGATATGCGACACGCGATGATCCGGTGTGAGCTCTGTGGTCGGCCTACCGCTGTGGTGATGGTGTTGGCTGTCACCACGCACCGATGGTGGTGGTGATGGCGGCACATGGTGAAGGCATGATGACGAATAAGTCCCAACCAGCTGATTGTTGTAATCTGAAGAAGGATTTTACACGTGATTTTCTACACACGACTCAGCCTTGTGATGTCCGATGGATGTCACAATTCGTGATGTCCGATGGATGTCCAATTTGTGATGTCCGATGGATATCACAATTCGTGATGTCCGATGGATGTCCGATTCGTGATGTCCGATGGATGTCCGATGTGTGATGTCCGATGGATGTCACAATTCGTGATGTCCGATGGATGTCCGATTCGTGATGTCCGATGGATGTCACGATTTGTGATGTCCGATGGATGTCCGATTCGTGATGTCCGATGGATGTCACAATTCGTGATGTCCGATGGATGTCCGATTCGTGATGTCCGATGGATGTCCGATTTGTGATGTCCGATGGATGTCCGATTTGTGATGTCCGATAGATGTCACGATTTGTGATGTCCGATGGATGTCCGATTTGTGATGTCCGATGGATGTCACGATTTGTGATGTCCGATGGATGTCCGATTCGTGATGTCCGATGGATGTCACAATTCGTGATGTCCGATGGATTTCCGATTTGTGATGTCCGATGGATGTCACAATTCGTGATGTCCGATGTATGTCCGATTTGTGATGTCCGATGGATGTCCGATTTGTGATGTCCGATGGATGTCACGATTTTTGATGTCCGATGGATGCCCGATTCGTGATGTTCGATGGATGTCACAATTCGTGATGTCCGATGGATGTCTGATTTGTGATGTCCGATGGATGTCACATTTCGTGATGTCCGATGGATATCCGATTTGTGATGTCCGATGGATGTCACGATTTGTGATGTCCGATGGATGTCCGATTCGTGATGTCCGATGGATGTCCGATTTGTGATGTCCGATGGATGCCCGATTCGTGATGTCCGATGGATGTCCGATTTGTGATGTCCGATGGATGTCCGATTTGTGATGTCCGACGGATGTCACGATTTGTAATGTCCGATGGATGTCCGATTCGTGATGTCCGATGGATGTCACAATTCGTGATGTCCGATGGATGTCCGATTTGTGATGTCCGATGGATGTCCGATTCGTGATGTCCGATGGATGTCCGATTTGTGATGTCCGATGGATGTCCGATTTGTGATGTCCGATGGATGCCCGATTTGTGATGTCCGATGGATGTCCGATTGGTGATGTCCGATGGATGTCCGATTTGTGATGTCCGATGGATGTCACGATTCGTGATGTCCGATGGATATCACAATTCGTGATGTCCGATGGATGTCCGATTTGTGATGTCCGATGGATGTCCGATTTGTGATGTCCGATGGATGTCACAATTTGCTCGTGCCCATTGCAGTTGTACAACTGGTGCTGCGTCCCGACGTGCAAGACGACTATCAGTCATGATGGTCACGTTAAGTTGCTAACGACAAGACGTCTCAGAGTTGTTTTGCTTTCTTATACTGGCCAGGTCACGGGACAGGGCAGAAAGATCACCGGAGCATCATGCTACTGACAGGGCCTGTCCTCGGGGCCTGTGCTTCACCAGGACAGGGTGTGTCCTTCACCAGGTCCAGATGACTGATCGCTGCGCTGCGGCTGCGCTGGCTCTTACCAGGCTTTGTGATGGGCAGCTGTTAGTTAGTCAGGCGCTATGTATCGGATGGGCCGATTGATGACGCTAAAACGGAGTATATTGTGCTCAGTGGTGATGGTGAGATCATGTGACTGTGACTCACCAGTGACTCAGACTCTGTGTATGTCAGCTCGAGTGAGTCAACCAAGTTATCGGTGAAGGACTCAGGCGATTTATGGGTGTACAGGGCAGGGCGTATTTTAAGGGATTTTGACTGGGGTGGCAACTCGGCGATCAGGGGCACCATCGCTCAAGGGGGTCGCCATCGTCAACAACGCCAAAGGGGGCCCACTGGCAGATCCAGCCTCTCTCCGTGGGGGATCTTTTTGTGGCAAAAAGGTACCCCCATTTTTCCCCGCGGATTTGGACGGTCACCTTATTTTGGTATTCGAGCTTAAGAAATTCACTTTAGAAAAATATGATTTTGTGGATTTTGTCCCGTTTTTTTTTGTGGGGGTGGGATATAAAAAACATCACATTTCAAAATCCGAGATAGCCATTTCGAAGAGAATATCATTTCCGTGCTTTGGACGTTTTTGTTTTGTATTTGCAATTTGCTTCAAAACTCTATTTGCCACGATTGTTTAAACATTTATCGTTTTTCCACCCAAAATGCCATAACATGACGTCATTAAAACGTTATTATCTCCCAAAATGCTACAACAATTTCATTGGATTTTGGTGTGAAGACGCAGAATGGATGCAGCATAAGGTACGGAACGTTTAACGTTGATATCTATCATAGTTTTCAAGTTATTGAGAAAATCCGAGTGGGCAGATTCTGCCCCCCCCGCGGGGTGCGGGTTAAAGGAAATAGTTCACCTTGGAACATTTTTTTCTTCCAAACACGATTTGATTATATTTTGGAAAACAATATATTTGTTATATTGTCAAAAATTCCCATACATCGCGCCGATTCAGGACAGAAGGTCGTAAATTATTCATCTTATCAAAACTATATACATACTCTCTGAGTCAGAGTCCTGACGTCACGCAAATGAGAAGAAATGGCTCAGCCAATCAGATTCGAAAGTAGTCGCATAAGGATAGACTCGCATTAGAGAAGTGCCAACCGGTGGCCGGCGGTTCGCTTGCTAGCACCAGCTAGAAGCTGATTGGCTGATAATATAGCCTCTGCCCGGGCTACTGGCAGCACCGCATTCTTTCATCACCGCATTCCTTCGCCCCAAAAAAAAATCAAATATATTCGGCTGGAGTCTTTTCAGTCAAGAAAACTTGCATTTTAAGGGTTTCCCAAAACGGGCTACAACACTGCTATATCAGTTCAAAATCCATGTTGAAGGTGAACAATTTCCTTTAAGTGTCACCGGGGCTGCTTGATTTGCACCAGGTGCGCTGTTTTGTCTATCATTGAAAGAAAGGGATGCCTACATACAAACTTCAAATTCAATCACTTGAGAAAAAAAAACTTCCGTTTTCATCATGACGTTTTCTCCTAAGATCATTGTTTTTCACGTTCAGTGCAGGGAACGCGCGGGGGGGGCATACTTGTATCATGGATAAAGTAAGTATGGATAGGTAATTACGCCCACTTTCTATTGTTATCCGCGAACACGCGCAGGGCCGCCGTTTCCCGTACTACAAAAAGGACAGCTAGTATACCGCCACCCTAGTACGCCGCAACGCTGAGACGGCCGCCCCGTCGCATGGTTTCTCGCCTTCCGGTGATTGTGGGATGAACCAAATTAAGTTTAAATGCATTCGGGAAGCTCTCACAAGCACTTATGACATGTTGGTTCCACCGATGGTCATCATGCCTGGTAAGTTGTATCCATATATGTAGGAACGTCCACATGGTAGGCCGTTTCCAGTACTACAAAACAACAGCTAGTACCGCGGCGCTCTGTGATCGCTAAATCGCGTATGAATCGCTAAATCGCATAAGCCGCGTATCCATGCTTGTATTGAATGTCCCTCCCAGATTCCTGTGAGGGGGGTGGGGCAATTGCTCCTGATCCCCCCCCCCCCTGGATCCGACAGTGCCAGCAATTACCGCCAAGGAAAGTCTCTGTCAGGCACTTAATTGAATTAATTTTACCATTTTCACAAATTTGTATAAGCAATTGCGAAAGTTGTGTCATGCCGCGAAGCGGCGCGAAATTTTCCGGTTTTTGACTGTATAACTGGATTTTGACTACTGCAAATATTTTGTTACGATTTTACGATAAATTGGGAACGCGCGGGGGGATACTTGTATTGAATGCCTCATGTGGGAGAGGGGCATTTGCCCCTGATCCCCCCCCCCCCCCCCTCCTGGATCCGCCAGTGGTCTGGCATTTAGCCGCAAAGAAGTAAATAAAGAAAGAACAGCACGTGTTATTAATTTAGCAGCACGTTGAGAGTGGCAATCAAACACCGTCATGTAGAAAAATACAAGTATGAATGTAAACAAATGCAATAATGGCGCGGCGCGGCAAAACACGGCAGAAATAACGCAAGCAAATGCAAAATAATGTAAAAAATCCCCACACAACACCAGTACCACAACACCACCAGTAACACCACCACAAAACACCAGTAACACCGCCAGTCACTAGCCGGAGGGGGCGCCGTCACTAGCCGGATGGGCGCCGTCACTATCTGGAGGGGCGCCGTCACTGGCCGGAGGGGGCACCGTCACTAGCCGGAGAGGCGCCGTCACTATCTGGAGGGGCGCCGTCACTAGCCGGAGGGGCGCCGTCACTAGCCGGAGGGGGCGCCGTCACTAGCCGGAGGGGCGCCGTCACTATTTGGAGGGGCGCCGTCACTGGCCGGAGGGGCGCCGTCACTATCTGGAGGGGCAGGGGGCGCCGTCACTAGCCGGAGGGGGCGCCGTTACTAGCCGGAGGGGCGCCGTCACTATCTGGAGGGGCGCCGTCACTAGCCGGAGGGGCGCCGTCACTGGCCGGAGGGGGCGCCGTCACTTTCCGGAGGGGCGCCGTCACTATCTGGAGGGGTGCCGTCACTGGCCGGAGGGGCGCCGTCACTGGTCGGAGGGGCGCCGTCACTGGTTGGAGGGGCGCCGTCACTGGCCGGAGGGGCACCATCACTGGCCGGAGGGGCGCCGTCACTGGCCAGAGGGGCGCCTTCACTGGCCGGAGGGGCACCGTCACAGTTCGGAGAGGGGCAGTCACTAGTAGGAGGGACGCCGACACTCGCCGGAGGGGGCGCGGTCACTGGCGGGAGAGGCTCCGTTATTGTCACGAGGGGCGCCATCATTGTCAGGAGGGGCGCTGTCACTGGCCGGAGGGGCACCGTCACTGACCGGAGGGGGCGCCGTCACTAGCCGGATGGGCGCCGTCACTCGCCGGAGGGGCGCAGTCACTGACCGGAGGGGCGCCATCAACGGCCGGAGGGGCGCCGCACTGGTTGGATGGGCGCCGTCACTCGCCAGAGGGGGCGTGGTTACTGGCCGGAGGGGCGCCGTCACTTGCCGGAAGGGAGCCTTCACTGGCCGGAGGGGCGCCGTCACTGATCGCAGGGGCGCCGTCACTAGCCGGAGGGGCGCCGTCACTAGCCGGAGGGGCGCCGTCACTAGCCGGCGGGGCGCCGTCACTGACCGGAGGGGGCGCCGTCACTAGCAGGAGGGGCGCCGTCACTGGCCGGAGGGGCGCCGTCACTGGCCGGAGGGGCGCCGTCACTGGTCGGAGGGGCGCCGTCACTGACCGGAGGGGGCGCCGCCACTGGCCGGAGGGGCGCCGTCACTGGTCGGAGGGGCCGTCACTGGCCAGAGGGGCGCCTTCACTGGCCGGAGGGGCGCCGTCACTGACCGGAGGGGGTGCCGGCACTAGCCGGAGGGGCGCCGCCACTGCCCGGAGGGGCGCCGTCACTGGCCTGAGGGGTAACGTCCCTGACCGGAGGGGGCGCCGGCACTAGCCGGAGGGGCGCCGTCACTGGTTGGAGGGGCGCCGTCACTGGCCGAAGGGCACCATCACTGGCCGGAGGGGCGCCGTCACTGGTCAGAAGGGCGCCTTCACTGGCCGGAGGGGCGCCGTCACTGACCGGAGGGGCGCCGTCACTAGCCGGAGGGGCGTCGTCACTTGCTGGAGGGGCGCCGTCACTGGTCGGAGGGCGCCTTGACTGGTCAGAGGGGCGCCGTCCCTGGCCGGAGGGGTACCTTTACTGGCCAGAGGGGCGCCGTCACTGATCGGAGGGGCGCCGTCACTAGCCGGAGGGGCACCGTCACTGACCGGAGGGGGCGCCGTCACTAGCCGGAGGGGCGCCGTCACTCGCCGGAGGGGCGCAGTCACTGACCGGAGAGGCGCCATCAACGGCCGGAGGGGCGCCGCACTGGTCGGATGGGCGGAGGGACGCCATTACTGACCGGAGGGACGCCGTTACTGGTCCGAGGGGCGCCGTCACTAGCCGGAGGGCCGCAGTCACTGGTCGGAGGGGCGCCGCCACTGACCGGAGGGGGCGCCGTCACTAGCCGGAGGGGCGCCGTCACTGGCCGGAGGGGCGCCGTCACGGGCCGGAGGGACGCCGTCACTGATCGGAGGAGCGCCAGTTTTGCATGGGTGCCTCGGGTCCAAAGGACCAGGTCATGCCCTGAATGACCGTATACTCTGTACGCCACTGGTGCCTGTCCTGTTGGCGGTGCTAATGGCAAAACAAATGGTCCGGGTGGGGGGGGGGGCGCCGGTACGGACATTCCGTACTGTCCGTATAGGTGGTTGCGTCCCTGCTGAAATGGACGGTATCTTAATGTGGATTGGCGTTCTTTGATGCAAAGGGGCAGCCTTATCTCCCGGGGTTGGGGGGGGTCAGCCCCCCAGAAGGCTAATGTTAAATCATGCGAATCTGGGAGGGGGCTGGACTCCGGCCGGAGCGATCCTGGGAGCCGGCCCCCTAGCCCCCCCCCCCCCCCCCCCCCCGGTGGCGACGCCCCTGAGTGGAAGCATGAGGAGGGAAGAAAAGAGGTACAGAATGGCCAAAAGAGCACTGCATTCAATACCCACTACGTCCAATACCCACTTTCTGAAACACAAAGCACGCTACCTGGACAAACGAAGTACAGAGAAAAAAATACAAACAAACCTATATAAAACCTATCTGAGTTGGCATAATTGCCCCCGCTAGCTGAAATACCTCGTTGATTAAGTATGCTGAAGCCCATACAAACTGAAACTCGTCAAATTTACATGACGACATACGATGAATGTGTGTCCTGAAAGAGGAAGGAACTTCAGAGAAGGAGAAGCCCGTTTCCATTTGTTTGACGTAATTTGGCCGTGTCCATAACATGCCTGTTTTGACTGGGTTCATGTTGTCAAAGGTCATTGCTCCTTCAAACTTCAGATCCAACTCCAGCATTGTTCCAGGTCATTTTAGGATTTTAGCTGACTTGTGTTCTCCATTGTTTCAGACATTTTGCGGATCAGGAAGAGACCTTCTGCTTTCTCTCGCTGTGACGATCGACGGGCGAAGCTGGCGGCCCTCTGCGTCGACCGAGACCAACCCGGGCGTAGCCCCGGACGCCACGACCACCCAGAGCTCTCTGACGAGACCGAGCCGGGCTATCCGTCCCCATAGACTCCCGATCTCAGCACCGCCGACCAGTCGGCCTTCCCTGGAGTGAGACCCATCTTGGAACGGCACGACAATGGATACAGCGAACTAGACAGTGACGGACGGCGGGCCCTGATGAGGGTGGAGAG
>JAXIVJ010018623.1:0-22581 GCA_036785665.1 Chirona hameri
AAAGGGTGTGAAACAAATCTGATAGTATAACGTATATAAGGCTGATTCACAAACATTCATTATCGTATTGAAGTCAACGGCCACAGAAAGTCTCCAAAAAATCAGGAGTTCAGAAGTGGATATATGGCTGCCAACATCCCCATGCAGCTTTCTTTCATAGAAACCGCCACGTACTACGACGAATCACACCATACTGGAAGACTTCCCAACCTGCAGCCATACATCTCCGCAACGTCCGTCCAGCCCAGCCGTGGCCGGCATCTCCCCGCTAAGTAGTGTGCGCGTGTCTAGCCCAGCCGTGGCCGGCATCTCTCCCGCTAAGTAGTGTGCGCGTGTCTAGCCCAGCCGTGGCCAGCATCTCCCGCTAAGTAGTGTGCGCGTGTCTAGCCCAGCCGTGGCCGGCATCTTCCCGCTAAGTAGTGTGCGCGTGTCTAGCCCAGCCGTGGCCGGCATCTCCCCGCTAAGTAGTGTGCGCGTGTCTAGCCCAGCCGTGGCCAGCATCTCCCCACTAAGTAGTGTGCGCGTGTCTAGCCCAGCCGTGGCCGGCATTTCCCCGCTAAGTAGTGTGCGCGAGTCTAGCCCAGCCGTGGCCAGCATCTCCCCGCTAAGTAGTGCGCACGAGTCTAGCCCAGCCGTGGCCAGCATCTCCCCGCTAAGTAGTGGTGCGCGAGTCTAGCCCAGCCGTGGCCAGCATCTCCCCGCTAAGTAGTGTGCGCGTGTCTGGCCCAGCCGTGGCCGGCATCTCCCCGCTAAGTAGTGTGCGCGTGTCGTGTGTCACACGACGCTGTTCGGCGGCTGCCCAGCTGGCAAGCTGCCCCCGTCCCGTTCCGTGCCGTCCCGTCCCGTCCCGTCCCGTTCCGTTCCGTCCCGTTCCGTCCCGTTCCGTCCCGTCCCGTTCCGTCCCGTTCCGTCCCGTTCCGTCCCGTTCCGTCCCGTTCCGTCCCGTTCCGTCCCGTTCCGTCCCGTTCCGTCCCGTTCCGTCCCGTTCCGTCCCGTTCCGTCCCGTTCCGTCCCGTCCCGTTCCGTCCCGTTCCGTCCCGTTCCGTCCCGTTCCGTCCCGTTCCGTCCCGTTCCGTCCCGTTCCGTCCCGTTCCGTCCCGTTCCGTCCCGTTCCGTCCCGTTCCGTCCCGTTCCGTCCCGTTCCGTCCCGTTCCGTCCCGTTCCGTCCCGTTCCGTCCCGTTCCGTCCCGTTCCGTCCCGTTCCGTCCCGTTCCGTCCCGTTCCGTCCCGTTCCGTCCCGTTCCGTCCCGTTCCGTCCCGTTCCGTCCCGTTCCGTCCCGTTCCGTCCCGTTCCGTCCCGTTCCGTCCCGTTCCGTCCCGTTCCGTCCCGTTCCGTCCCGTTCCGTCCCGTTCCGTCCCGTTCCGTCCCGTTCCGTCCCGTTCCGTCCCGTCCCGTCCCGTTCCGTCCCGTTCCGTCCCGTTCCGTCCCGTTCCGTCCCGTTCCGTCCCGTTCCGTCCCGTTCCGTCCCGTTCCGTCCCGTTCCGTCCGGGCTGTGGGCGGCGTCAAGACGCCGCAGGCTCCACCCCTGTCGCTGGAGCTGCTGCCGGAGCGGCCCGATTATTCCACGTGTCCGGTGCGGCGGACAGCGCGGCAAATAACGACTAATACACGACATCTGGTGACTTAATGTGACAACACGCGCGCCGCCGCCGCCACCGCTGGAGCCGCGGCCGGCTGCCATGGCGCGTGGCCACCGCCGGCTGGTGCCACCCCGCACGCCCTGCCCAGACTGCCCTCCCCGCCCCTCCCCGCCCCTCCTCCACCCTGCTGGCCGAGCCACAGGGCAGCCAACAGGCCAACTCTGAAACGGCACCCCGCTGGAAATAAGGAAGTAGCTCAAGACAGCCAGTTATTCGAGAGAACCCAGAGACCTCCTGTTGCACCGAGCGCCGAGTGAATGTGTCTCACACCAGCCACGAGGATGGCGGAGGAGCGAGCCAGCAGTGCCCGGCTGCCGCACAGCGGAGGAGCGAGCCAGCAGTGCCGGAGGAGCGAGCCACCAGTGCCGGAGGAGCGAGCCAGCAGTGCCGGAGGAGCGAGCCACCAGTGCCGGAGGAGCGAGCCAGCAGTGCCGGAGGAGCGAGCCACCAGTGCCGGAGGAGCGAGCCAGCAGTGCCGGAGGAGCGAGCCACCAGTGCCGGAGGAGCGAGCCAGCAGTGCCGGAGGAGCGAGCCAGCAGTGCCGGAGGAGCGAGCCAGCAGTGCCTGAGGAGCGAGCCACCAGTGCCGGAGGAGCGAGCCACCAGTGCCGGAGGAGCGAGCCAGCAGTGCCGGAGGAGCGAGCCACCAGTGCCGGAGGAGCGATCCAGCAGTACCGGAGGAGCGAGCCACCAGTGCCGGAGGAGCGAGCCACCAGTGCCGGAGGAGCGAGCCACCAGTGCCGGAGGAGCGAGCCACCAGTGCCGGAGGAGCGAGCCACCAGTGCCGGAGGAGCGAGCCAGCAGTGCCGGAGGAGCGAGCCAGCAGTGCCGGAGGAGCGAGCCAGCAGTGCCGGAGGAGCGAGCCAGCAGTGCCGGAGGAGCGAGCCAGCATTGCCGGAGGAGCGAGCCAGCAGTGCCGGAGGAGCGAGCCAGCAGTGCCGGAGGAGCGAGCCAGCAGTGCCGGAGGAGCGAGCCAGCAGTGCCGGAGGAGCGAGCCAGCAGTGCCGGAGGAGCGAGCCAGCAGTGCCGGAGGAGCGAGCCAGCAGTGCCGGAGGAGCGAGCCAGCAGTGCCGGAGGAGCGAGCCAGCAGTGCCAGAGGAGCGAGCCAGCAGTGCCGGAGGAGCGAGCCAGCAGTGCCGGAGGAGCGAGCCAGCAGTGCCGGAGGAGCGAGCCAGCAGTGCCGGAGGAGCGAGCCAGCAGTGCCGGCCGCCGCACAGCTGCTGGTGACCATAGACCACACACTATATTCAAGACAAGTGATCACTTACTTTGCCCGCAGTTTGTAGTCGCGTTTCTTCTCCAGATGGCCGAGATGTGCTCTGGCCTCCGGCTGTAGCAGGGCAGAGCACACTTGTCAGCAACTATCGCATAAATCACAGGGTGGCAGACCACAAAAGTAATCGATACTTGATCATTTGGATTGGGTTAAACTGACAAAAGTGGCAAAAATGGAGCAATATTAGTTCCTTAGGTGTCGAGGATTATTTAAAGGGAATGTTTCACCTTTGTATTGGTTTTGAACTGAAATAGCCGGAGGATCTTTGGCCGTTATTTAAATGTCTAAATTATTGAGGTCATTTTCCCCAAAACTTATCCGTTTTTAAGCAATTGCATTTCGAATTTTCAAAGCTGGGTCTATGGTAATGCCGACGCTGATTGGCTGACAGCCACTTTGTCAGCCAATTTCACTTTGTCAGCCAATCAGCGGCGGTCTATAGCTCAATAATGACGCAATCAGCCCAAATAGTAAAAACTTATTTTTTAGAAGTTAAGTGACATCTCGAGACAAAAAAAATGTCACCATCGTTTTCAGCAGCACTTACTTCATATTTTCGACTACAACCAGCGTATATTTGACAACTTTCAGAAAGGTGGAACATTCCCTTAACAAGCGCAGTGGAAAGGGGTATGCCACTAACACGCAGTGGAGGGGAGGGCACTTTAGTGCCCCCCCCCCCCCGATCTCCGAAAGTATGAGAGCTATAACGATCAAACTTACAGGGTAGTTAGATGCTAGGATGATCTACATTTTCTGAAATTTTCGTCACCTTCAGTCAATATCTTCAAGGTCAAACGAGGTCACGAAGATCAAATTTGGTCAAAGTCACTTTTTTATTTGACCTATGTGACGTCACAGGTCACCAGCAATGTGTCCACAGTTGTTTCCGTGGATGAACATTGACATTGTCCACCGAATGGCGTTTGAATAATCCCATTCCGACTGTTGGTTCCGAAGATATCGCTTTGCCGACCTCGATTCTGGCCACCATTTTGGACTGAAAATCCATATAACTCAAAAATGTATCGACCAATTTTGATTTTGTATTGCGTCAAACGATCCGCTATTGAGTTGGCGTTAATGTCTCGCAAAAAAATACCGCCCTGCTCCGCTTCGTTTTCGAGCTTTTCACGAAAACAACATGGGGGGGGGGGGGCACACAAGTGCCCCACCCTCCACTGTGCGTGTTAAGGGAAATATTCACATCTTGATCTACTTTTCTGTATTATCTTATGCATCGTGTATGGTATCAAATTGATCGAGTCTCAATTTAAAAATGAAATCACAACTTTGTATATTTCGATTTTGTTTTAGGAAATTCAACAAAGAAGTACATATACTTCTTTCGAAGTTCATGATCGGTGTTTCCCTTCACTATTTGGAAGCGCGACATATCTGGCGCTCTTCTTTCTTTTGATAACGTCTCTGAATTGGTCCCTGAAACAAATCACCGACACTAAATAGGTCACCGTTGCGTGCCCAAGTGAACTTCCGATTTCATTGCCAGTTTTGCCATTGCTTTTTTTTTTAAATCATGATAAGCTAAAGCATAGTGTTGTATACAGCCAGACAAAACTATACAAAACGCCTAATGTTGAAAACAAGTGAACCAATTATCAAAAATGTAGGGTCGCAACCACTAACTAGGCCGTCGTAACGTGCCCAAGTTAACTGCTAATTTGGTTACCTTATTATTAAATGTTTGTTGATTGTTAAGGATATTAGGGCACATAATCACAATAGACAGTATGTCCATACATATTGTCCATACAATTTTTTCCGAAAAACATACGAGACAAGCCCGGAATTCGAAATTCGTTACCAAGTACTTGAAAGTACTGGTCGTTATAAGCGTGGATCGCTTATTTGTTTATTTGTGTATTTGTATAATCACCAACGGGTTCTGCGCCCACTGGCAGGTGAAGCCGAAAGTTAAAACCATCACATTCACGAACATTTACAGACATACAACACAACTATCTCCCCATAACATATACAGCCACACGTTTCTTGAACTCTGGTGCACTGCTCTCTCATACATCCACATCGGGATTCGTGTCCAGAAAGGCATTACAGGCGCTGGGAGCGCGATTAAAGACGCACGTTTTAACAGTGCTTACCCACGCAGCACATAATCACATAATCACATTATCACAATAGGGCTTATCAAGTTTGACTTGAAATATCTATCGGTAGGAATAGGGTTGGGACCTACGATGAAGCTGTTGATATCTTGGTATACAACAAAAGAAGTTATTTTTTTGGTATTTAATTTTTAACAATTTTGCTTAAAAATGCTTAGTTAGTCTGAAAATGAATTATTCATAGCGAAAATATGGCTCATTCTGATTGGCCGGTCGAACCGTGACGTCGAGCTTCGGTAGGTGAATGTCAGCATATTTGACGCAGGAAAGACTTATAAGATGCACGCAGATGTACTGTATTTCTATGCGATTCTACACTGCTTAGATGAGTTGGAAGATTTGAGGATAATAGTTTACTGATTGAATAATTCCGTTCCTTGAGTTTAGAAGCATTTCAAGTTTTGATTATGCCCCGTGGTTTAGAGCCAGGCTTTGTCAAAGCCACACCTCAAAATCTACCTAATGTGACAGTGACATTGATAGTAGCTTACATACAAAATTCAGAAAAGCATGTGTCTGCTGAACTGAAAAACAAGAAACTTGAAAGGTAAGTTTGTTATTTATTATGGTTGCAACCTAGGGTGATACTACTGTGGTTCATTATGCTCCAAAATGGATCAGCGATCAAATTGTATTCATGGGTGGATAAAGTATGGCAGGTGTGGGGAATGCTACACCAACTTCCAAGTTGGTGTGGCATCGCCACATCAACATTACATTTTTGGTAATGTAAATGTATTGGAACATCTAGTCAGACTATGATAAAATAACAGAAATAGCACTAGAACATCCTTTGGTCCACACCCAATGCCCGGCAGTGTTGGAAAATCAGATGTTTTTTGGTCTTTTGGGGTCCAGAAGATTTTGTTCTTCTTGATTTTGTCCATGCATTGTTGCCTGCAATTCCAATGACAATTGCACATATTTAACTAAATTTGACTTTGCAAATACTCCACTGTGTCTATAGTGAAGTATTTGCAAAGTTCTCTGTTCTCCACCTCCAAAAATTGTGTTCTCCCGGACGAGGACCTGAAATGAAAATTCCAACACTGCCCAAGGGCTCCGCCACACTCCGAAAGTTGGGGGTGACAGAGGCCTTCTGAAGTCAATTCTTTCCATGCAACACTGATAGGCGTAATGTTACAAATCCCAAAGTTGAGGGAGACACATCCCCCCTTCCCCCTGTAGCAGAGCCCATGGCCACACCAACTTTTAAAATGATTGTTCACTCATGGTTGTCTTCACACTTTGTGTGGTTAGGTTACCTACATCAGGCATTGTTATCTTGGTTTGTATAGGTGAAGTCAGTGATTTGGTCACCTGGTCCGTTATCTTCAAATTTGCTGATTGTGCCTGTGAGCTTGACCTTACTAAACTTAGCAAGAAAGTTAATATACAATCATGGTGTATAAGCACTTTAGCATTTATCTTTGGTCTGATACAAATTGTACAAAGCTATGGTGGCTGAGTGTCTAGTATATTAAACTGCAGCCCAGGTTCAGATGGGTCAGGGGGACCAAGGTTCAATTATTGCACTGCCATGTCACATGAATGGCTCACAGAGAGGCCTTTCTCTATATAGCCCTGGTAGCTGGTGAGATTGTTTATTCAAATTGTGTTCATGCATGTTGATAGCATGCTTTCTTTCCCAGCAGTACTGTTCAGTAATCAATTTCCTTTTCTTACTAAGCCATATTCCTTAAGAAATGAATTGTTTCTTCAACACCTTCAAAAAGAATGCTAATAACCACAGGCTGTGATTTCAATAGGGGTGTATAAACAAATTATGCTGTGCTGGCCTGTGACCACACCTGGTAACAGCAGTGACTCTGAAGCTGTGACCGGCTAGGCCAGCGCCATAGGGTTAGCATTGTAGCGCTGTGACTAACGCTGTGACCTGCTAGCTCATACTGTGGCCGTGATTGAGGTTGTTACAAAATATTTCAGATTTTCTGCACCTCTTGTTTTCACTCATATCATTGTTAAGGTTTGAAGAACAGTGCTTAGGTTTGGTCAGTGATTCTAAAGCATTTGTTCATGCTCGTATCTGATGCTCTGTCTTCCATTGTATGTGACACAATGACTTCGCACAATGTTGAAAGGCTTCTTCTTTCTCAGATCCGCGCGTGAGGAGTATGGAGACGAAGCCATCGGCTACGTGCAGGTTCACTCTCAGCCGGGCATGATCATCGTCAAGGGCAAAGTGACGCCGGAGCACCGTGTCAACACCACCCCGTATGGCGTCACCGTCTCCATCAACACCGTGGCTGGTGGAATAGAAGAGGCCAGCTGTCACGGCTGCCAGGCGCGTCACGGTGGATGCAAACACGTTACAGCATTCCTGTTCTGGCTGCACAGGCGCAGCTCCGAGAAAGCTGTGACTGAAGTCCAGTGCTACTGGACCAAGCCCCGCTTGGCCAACATCGGCAACATGAGTCCAATGAAGGCAAGAGACATGGGCGGCCGGAAACGTCGGATGGCCGTATCCAACGAGCCTGATGATTTCCTGGACCTCGTCAAGAAGGAAATGATTGATGGTGGCCATAAGCCTACCGGGGTGTTTTTTGAGATGGTAAGTGGTTGGAGTCTGGTTACTGTGGATCCGCTGGATGCAACCATGGACGTGCTCTGCAAAGGTTGCCCCAGTGACAACCTAGCGATAACGAGGGCATTTATCAGGGGCAAACTCGACCCCGCACTGGTATCGGCTGTCTGTTCAGCAACCATGAGTCAAAATGAGTCGCGTTTATGGCATCACCTGCGGTTCGGGCGTGTGACGGCGTCCAAGCTATACGAAGTCAGTCGCTGCAAAACGGTCGCTGGCTCACTGACGGAGACCATCCTGGGATGCACGAAGTTTAAGGGTACAGCAGCCACCAAACGCGGTGTCCAGCTGGAGCCGCTGGTTATCAGCGAAGTGCAGGCCGCGCTCGGGGTGGACATCGCCGCCACCGGGCTTCACCTCCTCACAGAGCGGCCCGCCTTCGCAGCCAGCCCCGACGGCTTGTGCCAGCTGGATGGGAAACGGTGCACCGTGGAGGTGAAGTGCCCTTCGGCAATCAAAACTGTCACCAAGTACATGGATGCCAATGGGGCTATGTCGGCGAAGGTGCGGGCACAGATGCAGCTGCAGATGCTGGCCACCGGAGCACAGACAGGCATTCTGTGTGTGGCGGACCCGAACTTTGAGACTAACCAGACAGTCACAGTGATAAAAGATGATCTGGACCTGACTTTCGTCGAGCCAATCATGGCACAGGCAGAGGCCTTCTGGCACCGCGCCATCCTGCCAATGCTGGTGTAGTGGGCAGGCGTGCTCCGGCGAGGAGAGGGTGGGCTGAGGACAGTGATGTTGTTTCACGCTGTGGTTAGGTACTAGAAACGTGGTCAATGCAAAGCTGTGTAACTTTGTGTTTGTATAGTGCGTTTTGTCCGTTCGATTAATAGCAGAGTCATGGTTCCATTCCACCAGCGCTTCATGAATGCTAGAGACAATTTTTGATTTATGTGTCCTGTTTGTCTATTAACCGTGCATAATGTTTGGTCGCTGTTTCGCCCAACTGTCCAGTTGAAATATTTGACTATAGTAGCATTCGTTTCTTACCATTTATTTCTTGCTTGTGTAAACACAATACAGCATTGGAACGATTTTGTCTTCTTCCTTTACAAAACGATAACAACAAAATAAACAGTGTATTTCCTCGGGCATCTGAGTGGGAATGACAGTCATGTACACACGTTCACGTCAACAATGTACGAACGCAATGCACACGTCGAACTGAGCCAAATGTAGAAATCGGTATCTCGCAGGCGCAGCGCCACCTGGGTATACCTTAAAACCTCACATCTTGGTCAGCCGTGACTGCAGGTTGACAAGACCACAGGCAATGGTCATGCAGGCGTCCGTGAGCGGAACCAGCCGACTGTTGATGCACGCATGTGGGCGTAGCATCTCGAACTCACGCACTCGGCGGATGGCGCGCTCCACGTGAATGCGCAGACTGGCGACCTGCTTGCTAAATTTAACTTCGCTAGCCTCGTGAACAACGCCCGCCTGGACGCTTTTAGGTCGTATCAGGGTGCAGCCGGTCTCACTCAGCAGGCTTTCTATACCTTTGAAGCCTCGATCGGCCATGACAGAGGCGCCCGGCTTTAAATGGTTTAGAAAACCGCACCGACGGATGACATGCATGTCACTAACACGCCCCCCAAAGCCAAGGGATACAAAATTAACCATTCCGTTAGGCGTGATAGATACCAAATATTTCAGCGTGTTACCCCCCTTATACTGGGACCAAGATCTTGCTTGCTTCAGTGCGGCACTAGGTTTTTCTATTTCAATTTCTAAACAATCAACAATGGCCACCACAGAGCGGAACCGTGCCTTGAAGGCGAGCGGCAGCTGCTTCTGGAGGGTCATCTCATCCGACGGCCACGCGATAAACTGTGAGAGTGCCGAAGCGAGGACCTCAACATAGCGCGCGAACAAACGGCCGGCATATGACCTGGAAATGCCAAAGTCATCCGCTATAAATGCGAATGATCGATGCAGCTTGATTTTCATTAATACCAGCAGGCACACGTCCAGCGGCTCGAGGCGCGATGTTGGGCTCCATGATGGGGCAATTTTTGTTCTGGCAATAACGCGGATGATGAACATGGCATCAGGTGGAACGCCGATATACCGCTTGGGATCTTTGAGGCACAGCAGCCTTATTCTCCTAAGGGAGATGTCATCCAGCCCGACCTCACCCTTCGAGCTGTCGTCGGAGGTCATCTCATTTTCCTCACTGTATGGCACGCCGTTATGGTCCTCACCACTATCCTCAGAGCTGGAGTTGTCAGATGGCTCGTAGTCGGAGACGGCATTGACATACACGCCAGCTGCGGTTCCATCACTACCAGCCACAGCGCCCGTGGCTCCAGCAGCGCCACCAGCCACGCCACCAGCGGAGGTGCCATCACGACCCGCCACAGCGCCCGTGGCTCCGGCAGCGCCACCAGCCACGCCGCCAGCAACGGTGCCAGCACGACCAGCCACAGCGCCCGTGGCTCCGGCAGCGCGACCAGCCACGCCACCAGCGGCGGTGCCATCACGACCAGCCACAGCGCCCGTGGCTCCGGCAGCGCGACCAGCGGCGGTGCCATCACGACCAGTCACAGCGCCCGTGGCTCCGGCAGCGCCACCAGCCACGCCACCAGCGGCGGTGCCACCACGACCAGCCACAGCGCCCGTGGCTCCGGCAGCGCGACCAGCAGCGACGCCAGCACGACCAGCCACGCTACCAGCGGCGTCAGCAGCACGATCAGCCACGCCACCAGCGGCGACGCCAGCACGACCAGCCACGCCACCAGCGGCGTCAGCAGCACGACCAGCCACGCTACCAGCGGCGTCAGCAGCACGATCAGCCACGATAGACACATCTTCCATCTGTGAAAAAGATGCAAATAATTAATACATGCCTATCCAATTATGTGCCCATCAAGTAGGACGCTACAACAAGAGCATCTTGCAATATCACAGACAAATTATGGCGGGTCGGTTCATGAACATTTCAGTAACACATGTTTAACATTAAACAAAAAATAGAACATTATTACTCATCAATGACTTATCGCTGGCAAGAATCCAGTTATCATGTAATTCCTTGCACCAAAAGTCACTCATTCGTAATTTCAAGCTGTGACTTGGCATTGTTAGGCATCAATATACTCTTACCTTGTCATCTGTGTGTGTCTGTGTGAGGCCATGGATGGTAGCCCTCTGTAGCCTCCTCATGGATGAGGGACGTGGCTTGAGATGTGGCCTGTCTTTTTGGCATTCAAACTTGTGTGGAAGCACACCTTTCTTGGCAGTCAGTTTGATGGATGGTCCCATCAACATGTAGTGTCTGTAGTTGTTAAAGTCATTCTCTGGCTGAAACGGACAAAGGACACATGTTACAATCAGAACCAATGTATTCATTTCACAAATAACTACTGTAGCCTAAGATAAAGCCAATGTTAGGCATTCAACACATAATTACAGCATATATGGAGAAGCAAAACTATTGAGTAGGGTGCTAAAAAGCTCTAACATGACTTGAGTTCAACCTGTGATTGGCTGACACCTGACATTGCAAGTTTAAGCCAAAATCGAAGGTGTTCTCAGCATGCTCAGAGCAAGAGAATGCTGAAAAGTGTGCATTCCCTGTGGATATGTTCAGGCATGCGGGCAGCAGACACTGAGTATGTGTGAATATCTGCAGGATATGCAGCACTTGCATGGTAGAGGTTTGATACAATCAATGCAAGAAAGTGACACCTTTTCTGCCTTGCTAGTCAGTGACTAGCAAGGCAGAAAACAAAAACAATAGTATAAATGAAAACCTAAAAAGTGAAAACTAAATTAGATATTGGGTTTATAAAATATTGTGAAAAAGGAGAGTTTGCACGGTCAGAAGCCGAAAGTAGTAGTCACGAGCCATGGTCAGAGCAGCACTTTTATATACTTCACATGTATGCTATACATAACTTTGTTTGTGCATATATGCCTGAGTCTGACTGACATTGCTATCTTCTAGTTACCAGAAAATTGTGTAGCCTCCAGGTAGGTTCAAACAAACTTTGAAGTGATTCCTAGTTGTGAGCTTGATTTCGGAAAAGGGTACCAACCAGTTGAACAAATTGGACAAATACTGGGCCGCTCATCAGTATGAGTTGACATAAGCAAGGATGGAGAGAACAGGCACAGACACACAGTTACAAATTGTGACTAGCATCAGATCATGCGCTCATGAAGATATGGCTTCACATAATCTCTCAAGCAGCCTCTACAAGACCTACATCTACAAATACAAGTTTAGTGCCTCAAAACATGTTATCACCCAGCCCTCAAATCTAACACAAAATATCTCACCTCAAAATGATCCTCGCAGCAATACCACTGACTAGATGATTTCAAAGTCTTTGCATCCACTCTTCTTGCCATTGCAGCCCACTGTCTTCTCAGACCTAGGTCAGTTGGGACAGAGACGAAGGTCTTTTTGCGAGTTTTCATGGTGCTGCTTTGACAGGCTGGCACAAAGCAGGATTTGTACACCTTTCCCTGTACCCTTTTCTTTAAATCAGCATAATAGGACTGATTTGTATCCATTTTGATATATCTGCCTGCCTCGCCTCGGTCTTGCCTATGTATTACACGTATTATTTACGTTTTGCCTGGTGCGCCGGGTGCGCCGTAGTTGTCGACAGATAAAGGTGAAATGTGACGTCACACTATCAAGAGTGTCTTTTTTCAAGAATGTTGTAAAATAAAATCGCGATTCCTTTTTCATTTTTCCTTTTGAAGTATTCATTTCTGAGGTCAGTTTTCAGTACCATAAATTGTGTTAAAATATGGGTAACATTTTAGCATCGACTCCCAAAATTGAGTTCCCAACCCTATTGTTACATGCAAAATGTTATAAATTTACAATATATTTTGGTCTCGTCTATCGATTCCAAGTAATAACTGGAGAAAAAGGTGAATATTTCACTTTAAGGGCACATTTTACAGTTTGTAAGTGGGGTGTGCGAAGCCGAGGACTGTACCAAACATGTAATATGACGTAGCAGTACAGGGCGTCTCGTTGTGGCGGGTTGTGACCGTGGCTGTGAGGCTGGTGGAGGCAAGGAATACATTGAATGGGTTTGAAAACAAAACGATGATTTAGTGCTGTGAAAGAATGCCAGAAACTGATGCAGCATGGAGGGTGAGATGTGTGTTCTGTGGTTGTTATTGGCCAGTTGTCAAGGTGACCGTATGTGACCTTGTGCAGCATGGAGGGGTGAGATGTGTGTTCTGTGGTTGTTATTGGCCAGTTGTCAAGGTGACCGTATGTGACCGTGTGCAGCATGGAGGGGTGAGATGTGTGTTCTGTGGTTGTTATTGGCCAGTTGTCAAGGTGACCGTATGTGACCGTGTGCAGCATGGAAGGGGTGAGATGTGTGTTCTGTGGTTGTTATTGGCCAGTTGTCAAGGTGACCGTATGTGACCGTGTGCAGCATGGAAGGGGTGAGATGTGTGTTCTGTGGTTGTTATTGGCCAGTTGTCATGGTGACCGTATGTGACCGTGTGCAGCATGGAAGGGGTGAGATGTGTGTTCTGTGGTTGTTATTGGCCAGTTGTCAAGGTGACCGTATGTGACCGTGTGCAGCATGGAAGGGGTGAGATGTGTGTTCTGTGGTTGTTATTGGCCAGTTGTCAAGGTGACCGTATGTGACCGTGTGCAGCATGGAGGGGTGAGATGTGTGTTCTGTGGTTGTTATTGGCCAGTTGTCAAGGTGACCGTATGTGACCGTGTGCAGCATGGAGGGGTGAGATGTGTGCTCTGTGGTTGTTATTGGCCAGTTGTCAAGGTGACCGTATGTGACCGTGAGATGTGGATGTAAGGAGACAGGAAGACATGGACTGATGTCTGATGGAGAGCTAATAACTGAATCAGCACCATCCAGGCTTGAACGGGTCTGAAGACCACACTGTGATAACCACAGACAGGCTGGAAGATGCCGCATAGTCCATACAGATCATAGCTGCTCATCAGTCATGGTGGTGGTGTATCATGTGTGTGAACTGAGACTTGGACATTTAATACAAACAATGTGTGGGACAATGGGAAGTGTGATGGTTGTGTAACATTAAAATACACCGGTATGGTAAATAAAAATGGTACTTAACATCAAATCTAGCATGCATGTCAACAGTGAATCTGAAACCATACATCTGTTTGATATAAGGAAAACTTGTCACCACATGACTCACTCATCTCATGTTAAATAGTGGAGAAGACTTGCTGACATGATTTACAATGTGTAAAACAACACATATCAATCTGAACAAACATGAAAGATTGGGCAGCTGCAGTACACCAGAATGCTATCAAGAAACAATGCCATACTTATTTAAATGTAAACAGCACACTGCACACTCAATGTGCATTGCTCACAAAGAAACCAATGGCAGAAACACAAGTAGGTATCCTCATATTACAAAATCACACTCTTCTCTCTAGTCATGGCATTTGTATAGCATACAGTAACACAGGAACATCGAATGAGTCATAGTGAGGTGTTGCAATGAACACAAGACATATGATCCTTACATAGTTTGTCTTGAGGAAAATAATTTGATCAAACCAATCCTTTTACCTTCAATGTAACAATTAGTCCCAGGACTTCCAGGGCACAGCAGGCACAGATAAAAGGATACATGTTCATTACATGCCCCATCTTACCTGATGCCGTTCTCTGTGGAACTTCTGTCCCTTGACTGCATTTCTGAGAGAAGACATCCTGTGGCGAGTGGCCACCTGATGATCTCAGACAATAGCCTCCCTCACCTCTCCGGCACTGCTGAACAGATTCCAATACCTGCCACAGAGAAAACTCAGATAATAGCCTCCCTCACCTCTCCGGCACTGCTGAACAGATTCCAATACCTGCCACAGAGAAAACTCAGATAATAGCCTCCCTCACCTCTCCGGCACTGCTGAACAGATTCCAATACCTGCCACAGAGAAAACTCAGATAATAGCCTCCCTCACCTCTCCGGCACTGCTGAACAGATTCCAATACCTGCCACAGAGAAAACTCAGATAATAGCCTCCCTCACCTCTCCGGCACTGCTGAAGAGATTCCAATACCTGCCACAGAGAAAACTCAGATAATAGCCTCCCTCACCTCTCCGGCACTGCTGAACAGATTCCAATACCTGCCACAGAGAAAACTCAGATAATAGCCTCCCTCATCTCTCCGGCACTGCTGAACAGATTCCAATACCTGCCAGACAGAAAACAGCAGCACTTGGTGACATTATTCTCATTATTATTTTCAGTTTTTCCATTCTCAACTTTCATTGGTTAAACAAATGCAGAGCAATAGATTGATCATGAGTGAGTAGGCTAAGGAATGCTGAAACGGCACATAATAAACCTTTTTTTATACACCGCCACCCATGAATAGTGACCGGGAGTGCCCCCGCACTCCATCCCAGCGATGCAAAACACCTTACGCTAACACCAGAAAACAAAAGAGAAAATGCCGCGGCACTCCATGCTAAGAAATGGAAACAAACATAAAGAAGCATAAGAAGAGAGGCAGGTTGAGTGTTAGGTGCGCTCATATAAGAGAGAGCAGAAAGTAGTCACTGCTGAAAACAGTGAATGACTGCCCCCCCCCCCTTACCCCAACTACGTTCCCGGATTCTGCATTCACACATTCATTCATTCAGAGTTAGTGCAGGATTTCCAGCCATTCAGTTGGGGTGCAAAGGGCAGGTCCTGGTTTGCTCTTGGAATTGCTGCTGCTGCTGCTGCTCTTGGAACCCATGCTGGAAAGTAGCACACCCTCCCAGCTATGCGAGACTTGTTGCTGGTCGGGTGCACTAGTTCCAGCGCCGCTTCGTTGGGTTACAATACTTGTTTGTAACTTTTGTAACTATATTTAACTATAACTTACTTGTGCTATACCTTATAATATATATATAATATATGACTAATTATGTAATTATATAACTAATAATTATAACTTGTGTAGCTTGTGTAACTAAACTTGATTGGTAAACATGGTCACATGGCTGCAGATGACTGATATCACAATGTTAATGCTTGGGGAAAACAACAGTGAGGCAAATCACTTACATGCAATTACTGGAACTGAGCTCAATTTGAAAATAACACATACCAGCATACTGATATGGGATGAACATAGTGCACTACACATTGCAGCATGATCAGATACAGCAAACAGCTCACCCAGTGGGAATATGCAAAGGTCCTATCCTACTACTATTCCTAAATTCAGACACGGACCAGCAGTCGGCAAGTCGTGAGGTGATGAAACTGACAATGTATGGTTTCATGGTGAGATTTCAATGCACAAATTAGAGGTCAAACTACTGATAAGCCCACAGTGTTTTAGATGTTACAAAACTTAACTATTTGGTCACTACACATCTTTCAAGACACTAGTGCTGCCGTCGTAAGGAAGAGGGCCGTAGCTCGGTGTTTTTTAGCCGAACAAAATTGTTCAGGAGAAGCAAAATACTGTTTCCAAGCCGGACATGTGCACGATTTACACAGGTATATGCTATGATATACCATCAGGTGCGTCTTAATGCGCTTAATTCAACGGCTTGCTTCAAATTTCATGATTTCCCATAGAAAAGGATGTAACTTCAAAAAACTTTTCTCCTGGCGGAAAACTGCTTCAAATATCGCCAAAACTGTCAGGAAAAAGCAGTACGTCAGGTAAAACGCCGTATATTGGAGTTTTCATTGATTCTGTTCTCAGGAACAATGCCGTATCTCATCGCGCCCGTTCATTCCCATTCATTTCGTGTAGCATAGGAAGGTCCTGGACTCACACTGGAGCACGTTTGAAGCATCACACCCCTCCACATGCATAATAAAACATGCTGAAGTTGCATTACATTGTATGCGCTCCTGGATGACAGCACGTGGTGCGGCAGACAGAGCTACACAGGAGAGAGAGTGCGGCAGAGAGAGAGGTGCGGCAGACAGAGCTACACAGGCTCATACTGAACCACACTCCCGGCAGTAGATTCGTCACCAGCTTATGGGGGACTTTGAATATCGCATGAGCCAGGACAAACTCGTGTGTTCTTGGGCAACATCACATTCGGAGGTCCCAGCCTCGAATAGGATCATGCCGTGGCGCAGAAGACGGCAAGCTGCAGACCGTCTGAGCTGTACTCGGAGCCCATGACATGGTGTCTGGCGGAACTGTCGCTGTCCATTCACTTTCTTACTGGGTGCCGGCCGCTTGTAGATGGTCTTCTTCCGTACACCACACGTACCGCCAGCAAGGGTGCGGTAGGGCGGGGCGACGGGTGGTCTCGTCCGCCCACCCTTCGAAGCAAGTCTGTGATCTTTTGAGCCGGTCCCGTGACGACCTTCCCGAGGGTGGGGTGATGTCTCCGGGAGCTGCTCCTCACAGCCGGTCCCGTGACGACCTTCCCGAGGGTGGGGAGATGTCTCCGGGAGCTGCTCCTCACAGCGGTGTACAGGAGCCTCTTCACACGGGGACGGTGCCTCCCCCAGCAGGGGAGTAAAGTGTTTCCAATATCACCCTTTCGCTCTGCACGAAACCTTCCCCGGCATCTGGTCCAGCGTCTCCTCTGCAGCTCCTCGTATCTCCTCCGGCGGGCCGGTTCTAGTGGAGGCTGTCGACAAGCTGGTGGTTATATGAATGTTGTTCGGTGTCCCACAACGCGGTGCTTGTGTGGCGATGAGCAACTACTCTCGGCGGGCTGCGGAGGCAGGTCACTTCGATCCTTGCCAGTCTCGTTCTGACAGCTTCGGTTATACCGCAGCCGACATCGGGACCGCGGTTCTCCGGCCGCAGGAGGTTCCATGCGTTGTTTCTCTGTCGCAACTGCTGCTAACAGCTTTCTTCTGGTGGCGAAGTGTTGAAGGCCAGCCTCCCTGGTCAGTGCTCCTGTCGTGGTTTACCTCAGGCACCCAGTGATGGTGTGGCATGCCAAGTGATGCAATCTAGCCCTTCGACGCTTCGACTTGTTGGCTCCGGATATCCAGGCACAGACTCCGTAGTTAGCACAGGCTCGCGAGAACGTCGCGCAGATGTTACAAAGCTCTGACGCCTGGCGCACCTAAAGTCGTGTCATTCGTGTTTCGGAGAACATTGTTCCGCAAACTCATGTGCCCATCAACTTGTTTGATGTGTTGGTTGAAGGCAAGGCCGCAGTCCAGCGATAAATGTTGTGCATGACACTGTTTGCTATTGGATGTGAAGGACGGCCTCTCCTGGCTTCGGTTGAATCCAGTGTGAATATGGTGCTTCTCCGGAGTCCGGACTACCGGTCATCTTCCACTGGGTGGGGCACCTCTCTAGCTGCAATAATGTTTCTTGTAGTATATTGCACCTTTTGCTGACGTGTCTGGTGGTGCACCAGAGCGCCACATCGTCCAAGTGATTTTTTTCTGATTCGGATGTCAGGTCGCGGACATAGGCGTAACCACCTTCCGAAAGTATGTGGGGACAGAGGCACTTTGAAGTCGATTATTTCCATGCAACGCCCATCCATGCAACTTCCATGCAACTCCCTCTCCCCCCCCCCCCCCCGACCATCTTGTAGACAAAACCTAACCCTACGGCATAAACAAGTTACATGACGTAGCAGCTGGGCCACCGTGAATGGCTCTATACTTGTATCAAGGTCAGTTTGTCAGTCAGCTGGTGCATAAACAAAGCTTGGGAACAGGCGAGGCGACGGAAGTGGTGAGATATTAATTAGTGAAGTTATAATTAGTTATAGTGCAAAATCTCTTTGGGAAGACAGTCATAGTTTCCTTAAACTAATCTTAACATTTGAATAGATACATTTATGTGATGACTGATAAGCCTGTAACTAGTAACTAGTAGTATTTTGGGCTTTCAGGAACTTCAACAGTGTGAAGTATGAACAGATCCTTTTACTAAGCAGCTTGCTATGACAATGTCAATGTGAACCATTGCCATGACCCCACTATGACTACAGTGACATTTGTATTGTAAATTTGTGCGAGCATTTGCTATAAAGGAATAGAGGCGATATTCTGCTTTTGCACACCTTTATATAGGCAAATTGAATATTGTATATGAATTCTACATGTCTGATTTCATCAGAACTGCACTCAAAACAGGGACATTATCAGTACTTACCTAGCAATAATGATTGTTATCACCTGTCAATCACCTGTGGTAGCGGCCGCGCAGCGCCGCTACCACAAGGTGACCTTACTGGATACATATCTGGCACATTTCACACAAAAAATAGCTGACGTTTACATTTCAGGTGTAATGGCGGAGTCCTTCCGGTCGGCTTGAGGTGATTGACAGGTGATAAAATCATTATTGCCAGGTAAGTACTGAGAATGTCCCTGTTTTGAGTGCAGTTCTGATGAAATCAGACGTGTAGAGAATTAGTATACAATATTCAATTTTCCTATAAAAAAGGTGTGCAAAAGCGGAATATGACCGTAATAGATATTAAGCCAAACTGATATTGGTATTGAACTTAATAGGATATTCACTGCACAAGTAACATGAAAACATGAGGCCAAAGGAAATGAAGACCTCAGAAAAGGACCTCAGCGTAATCATGGATGATGAACTGAAGTACTGAGAACAAGCTGCAGCTCGTTGTCGCCAAGAGCAACTGAGCCCTTGGCCTAATCTGATGCTCTTGAGTCATTGATCGGCAGTCCCTTCCCATCCTCTTCAAGACGCTAGTGCGCCCCATATGGCCATTACTAGAGTATGGAAATGAGATTCAACAATTATGACCAGGACATGTTGGAGAAGGTGCAGCGTCGTGCAACCAGGCTGGTATCTGAGCTCTGTCCCCTGCCATACACAGAACGGCTGAAAACATTGAAGCTCCCTCATTGGTGTACAGGCGGTGCAGGGGTGATGTGATCCTGATAATACCAGATCTTCAGCTGGCAGTTGTCAGCACAGGGAGGCATTCCTGGTGGATCCACCAACTCAGTAACAAGAGGACATTTGAGGAAGGTTGCAAGCAGTAAGCGCAGACCAGGGTACGACGGAACCTGAACCATTCTTGTATGGCGCTTAAATGACTGGAATGCTCTGCTGGGAAGACACAGCATGCACTCTATCTGTGGAAAGCTTCACAAACAAGCTGGATAAGCACTGGGCAGAGCACCTATATATGCTGACATAAATTTGCGCCTGTGAATCCGATCATGAGCGTAAGTCGGTAACAGGTGGGCTGGCGTCACCATCGCGACCGGGCAATCAAATCAAGTTCAAAGTTACTATCACCGTTGTTGGTCTGGAGTCATGGGGAAGCTTTATGACGTCACCAGATTCTGGCTACGAGCGAATCTTAGGCTGACCCGTTCAGATTTAATGGCCGGGTTATGTTAGTTCATTAATTCGCATAGGTTCGGCTACCGCTCGTAGCTATTAAATTGGGGCTGCCTAAGATTCGCTCGATCCAGATCTGGTGACGGCATAAAGCATCCCTATGACTCCAGACCAACAACGGTGATAGCAACCTTGAACCTTGAATTTATTTTGAATTTATTGCCAGGCCGCGACGGTGACGCCAGCCCCACCGTTACCCGTAAGTCCGCGTCCGGGCAAACAAGGCCACATTAGCCTTTCTAATAGTCCCGATCGATTAAGTTAAGACCTCCTCGATAGTGCCAATTACGCCACGTTGTGAAAACGATCTTACCTTCAGAAATGTATGGGCTTTCCACGTTTAAAATAAAATAAATGAGTATATTTTATAAGAGATCACCCACGGGTGTCCACGAATTCCAACCGCATCCCCGACACACGCATACGCAATGCATCAACATATGGCCCACGTTTGTATCACGCACGTCTTTTTTGGCACATAATTTAAAGACATGCCGCCACTAAATTACTGGATTATGTAAATTGCAAGCATGTCTCGGTCACACACAGCCAACATTTATCGTTCCTTTGGCTTTAGACCAGGAAAGCTATTCAGATTCCGACATGGAACTATTTGACGCGTGCTGCGGCCGACCTTTTTTGTCGGAACGACGGCAAATTTTGATACGATGGTGCGACCCTACTACCGGACCTGCCTTTCAATTTTCGCGCACGTAACTGCAAACCGTCAAGTTTTTACAACAAAGTACAGACCACTCCACACTATGTTGTAAAATAACATGTTACTTGACATTTTTGAGGCCATTCATTTGTTACAATGATACGAATATCTCGGTTTTTCGTTATTGAATGCCTTGCTTAGATCGGACAGCATAATATATCTCCTGGTAGCTCAGTTGGTAGAGCGGTGGACTGTAGTGGTATCGATCAGACATCCATAGGTCGCTGGTTCAAATCCGCCCGGGAGACTTTTTCGGTTGGTGTCGTAAAGGTCACCGAGACATAGTTCATTGAGAGGGCATCAGTGGCGGATCCAGGGGGGCGTAGGGGCTGCCCCCTGCCTTAGAAAACGCCGCCCTCGGGCACCGCGGCGCCTCGACGCCGTTCTTGCAAAGGATTTGCCGGCGCCGAAGGCGCCGTTGCGTTCTCGGGAGGCCGCCAGGGCGCCCTTGTGTCTACCGACAGCGCCGTAGCACTCTTGAAAGACACCCTCAGAAGACATATTGCCGCTCTCACAATGCATTATGCCGCCCTCAGAAGGTACATCGCCGCCCTCGGAAGGCATTATGCCGCCCTCAGAGCGCATTATGCCGCCCTCGGAAAACATCGCGTCGCCCTTGTAAAACATCGTGTCGCCCTCGGAAGACATTTTGTCGCCCTCAGCGCACATTATGCCGCCCTCAGAGCGCAATATGCCGCCCTCGGAAGGCATTTTGCCGCCCTCAGAGCGCATTATGCCGGCCTCGGAAGGCATCATGCCGTCCGAGGCCGGCACGAAGAGGCCCGGACCCCCATGAAATAACCGTGCCACTTTGTATATGCCTGGCGAGGCGTTGAAGGTGCCGACATATTTGTACAGGTCACTGCAAAAGTAATGGTAGGTACTAGTGACTATTCAGCAAATCGCTTATATCTTCTAAACCGTTTGGAAGAATCGTTCGAAATTTTGTGTGCTGGTCGCTGGCTTTGTCTACCTAAATATGAATCACTCTTTTTATTTTCCAATCACCCAATTTTCTGCAATTTGCGAACAATCTTCAGAGCCATCTATCGTCTAAGTTCGTAACTTAATTCCTACATACGCCTATGATGCCCCAGCCAGCCATGACCGCACGCGGCCAATCAGCGCTCTCGAATCAGCCGCGCGACTGGGGTTGGTGGGGTCGGCTGAATGAATGGGGCTCCTGCGTAAAGGCTAGCGTCAGGCAATTTGGTCACGTGGTTTGAACCGTGCGGGCCGGGTCAGCTGGGTCAATGCCCTCTGGGCATGACGCTCGCAGAGGGCCGAGAAGGCGCGAGTTCGGAGCCGGGCAGGCCGGGCTGGGCAGGCCGGGCCCGTAGCCTATGTCTATCTCAGGTGAACGCAATTATCGTCATCGTGTGCGTTATTTTAGCGTGCTTTGCTGACTGACAAAAACGGATTGAATAGAATGTTACGATGAACGGACAAGTAATGTAGGAAGTTGATAGATTTGTAAAGAGGCATATACGAAAGAACAAATCATAGCAATAATAACGGTGGAAGAGGGGGGGGGGGCACCGAAGCTCTTGAAGATGTTTCAAAGAACTGTGGAAGCTACTCCAATATTGGACTATAAACCCAGTACTAGGTGAATCAATTTTATCTGTATAAGCATTAAAAGGACACATTCCGATAGAAGTGACGTAGGTATATTTTTAGACGTTTCGGTAAGGCTTTGTATTTGTGGGGTAGCCCCGACCGGCGGGTAGCCCCAGACACCTTAAAATGGAATTACAATTTCTTGAAATTTATTTTTGCCTCGCCTCAAACGTTTATTGGATCCGTTTTTGTAATAGCTTTGCACCTATGGCGGATGGACAATCAATTCGGCTTTCAGCTTATTAA
>JAXIVJ010018624.1:0-22581 GCA_036785665.1 Chirona hameri
GCTGGTAGTAAACAGCTGCAGCTGCGGCTCGATGGTACGGAGTTTTTGCTGCCGGCTTGGACTGCGGCGGCCGCTCGCTCTCTGATCTCCCGAGGTCGGGCTGCTACTCTCGCCTCTCTATACGGTCTGCTGTGGAGCCGGGCTACCGTCCCTCCCATTGGCAGCAGGAGAGACAAATGTAGGGTGCCGAGTTGTCGAGCCCTGCCGTCTCTCCGCGGTGGCAAGAAATAAACCTGTGTCGAGCGGCACAATTCTATGTGCTTCCAAGTGCTTCGATGCTCATCAAATCACAATTGGAAACACGAATTCGTCCCGTCTGACAGTGCGGTGGAAGGCGGCAGACCCAGGCTCTGTGAGCTGCCTACAGCCGGCTGCTGACCTTTGCCTGTGTCCTCTGCGCTCTCCATGGTGCACGCCGAGCCGAGGTTGTCTCAGATGTCTGTGTCGCGGAGCTTGTGTCGTCTCTCAGATGTCTGTGTCGTGTGCGGCGGCTCAGGTGCTGCCGAGTTATGAAGGCGGGAGACGGCGCCGCGCCCCTCTGAAGTACCTTCAGCTGCTGAGCGGCTGATGTGTGACACTGGGTGGAGCGGGCACCCGCGCAGAGCTGTCATCCCGCCGGAGGGAAGTCGTTGCAGACAGTAGCTCCTATCCGACGGGATTAGCAAGAGCCTGCCAAAGATGGTGCGTCGAGCTGTAGACGTTGATCAACTGGTTGGTCACACTTTCACTGGTCAAAAGTTGAGCGCGCTGTTGCACATTTTAAATTGTTCTTTCCACAAAGCAGTCATGTTTAATTTCAAGAAACTATAGAAAATGTGTCCGTTCCATGCCCCTGTGTCTTTCTCTTTACACACTGTTGTCATTTCGTCCTGCAGTGTTTGTTTTTCTCTAATAGAGATAAAACTACGTCTTAATCAGTAGCTTTCAGCCGCCGCCACTAGAGTTGTTCAACTCCTCCATACCTACTACCTAGCGGTTCGTACCACCTCCACGTCAACGTCGTGAGTTGTTTTGGTGGTCCTCATACCACGCATAGATGGTACCCAGCACCGCCAGGCCCGCCTCCGGCAGGCCGCGTGCTCCGATGCCGTTCGACACCGGCGGCAGTGCCAACGACGTGCTCCCGCGCCCGCTAACGCCCCCGCGCGCCCACCCTAACGACGCGCTCTGTATTCGCCGTTCCAGGCGGGCCGCTCATTATCGAATAGGCCCGAATAATTAGACAAATGTGAATGGCTGCTGGCAGCGGCCGTTTGCGGTGCCCAGCGGCGGTTGCGGCGGCGCGCGTTCCGACCGGACGCCTGGGGTCTGGTGACGTCAGAAATTCCTTTTCGTGGTCCAGATGAATTTGTGTGGAATGTGCTCTGTCTGAAGCGTGAAGCAGGTCCGTACAGTTTAAGCTGTATGAAGTTGTTGGTGATCATGCTACGACTTCGTTCTTGTTTTTTGCTCTTGTATTGTTCACGGCAAACGTAGGCATTTCGATGTGGCTCTTGCGGTTCTGATAACAATCTGTTGGTATCCATGTGAACGCTGGACTATGCATCATTCTCAGTTTACGGGCGTGCCAGTTCTTATGTGCGGTCTATTGGTTTTTGACATGTAGCAAAAAAGCTGCATATCTAACGAATCACAATATGAATCGAGGCAGGGGTTTGAAGTTTGCACGAAATCGGGACATCGTGGTACCGGCTCTTGTGTTCGACCGACTTGTAGCGGTTAATGTCTTGAAAGGTAGATAATTAACACCGTAGCATTACACAGCTTAGCGGATGTTAACATCCGTTTCATCCTGAAGGCACGTTTATGATCGACTAACAAAACAGTTTTGTATGTCAAACCGGACATCGTACACTGCTCTCTGTAGTCTGTACACCACCGGAAAGTGGAATTTCCGTTTTGATGTGTGCCGGCTCTTGCTGAGTGAGTTAATGACGTCATTACACCAAGGCTTTACCCACGCCGCCGTTGTGTAGCTCCAAGAGTTAATAGCGCAGTCGTAAAATGCAATCCCGTTGCTGTTTAGGCGGCACATTGAGCGGAATAATCGCCACTCGGAACCGCCTGGTAACCGGCGGCGGCAGTCGGCGGCACCATCCTTGACTGTGCACCTGGCCGATTGTGGCCGCCGCCGCTGTGTCTCCATGAACGATGACGGTCATTATCTCCGACGAATCTGCCGAATCCCGAGTCCCCGACCCGTGGCATGCATGTAATTTGCACGATTTCTGTATGTTGCGGTTGCCGCTCGGGCAAGGCCATTTTTCAGAAGGCCACGCGTCGCCGGCCTCTAAAACGCTGGCCCGATCACTGGTGATAGCTCGCTCCCGTTACGGACCTCCCCAACAGGCAGGATGCTGGCCTGCTGCTCGGCTATTTACCATATATCATTTGTTACAATGTCCGTGCGGTCCTTATCAGAATATAGCCGATCCCGTGATAAACGACGCGGCTCGCTTTGGGACTCATAAAGCCATAAATTATATCTGAGTTTTGATCTGCCCGCGTTTGTTTACGAGTGGACGTTGAGCTCTGTCGCCTATCATCCAGTGTGGCGTATGTCCACTGTTTGCTGTTCACGGTGGTCGCTGTGTACGTTGTCGATACTCTGACATCACTGGGATAGAGGGGGCAGCTGGTTAGCTTCTATCCTCCCCATCGGCACGACGCCCTGACGCCCTGGGTGTTGATCAGCCCCTGAAGTGCGTACGTTGCTCGGGATGTTCTCCGCTTGGCAGCGGCCGGCTGTCGGACTGACATCGCGCTGACATCGCGCTGCCATCGCGCTGACATCGCGCTGACATCGCGCTGACATCGCGGTGACATCGCGCTGACATCGCGCTGACATCGCGCTGACATCGCGCTGACATCGCGCTGACATCGCGGTGCTGTCAGCCGAATTCTGTGCCCGGCTCGCCGTCTGGCCCGAACTCTGGTCTCCGGAGTCAGTCCGGCCACCGGCAGGCGGTGGTGGTCCGGCAGCCGTCAGTCCGGCCACCGGCAGGCGGTGGTGGTCCGGCAGCCGGCCGCGCGGGCGCCGCTGGCCCGCCGCCGTCTTCTCCGAACTGTCAGCTCTGATCGCTGTGTCATTTGTCGCCGAGCGACTTCAATGCTTCCATAATCGGGATGAAAGCCGGCGGCCGCGGCGGCAGACGGGGCCGGCACATTGACCGGTCACGTCCCTCCGCCCCGCGGCGGCGGCGACGACGATGGCCGGCCCGCCCGCATCATCGAAATTCGGACGTCAGCCGGCCGGCCGCGCCGCCGACGCGGCGGGCAGCGTCGGTGATGATTGGCTTCGTCGCCAGCGACGCGACGCTGGCGGCACGCGCGCCGCCTGTCCGGCTTTGTGCCGACTCAGCGCGTACAGGGCTCGCCGGGCGTCGCTGACCGCGCGCTGTGCCGCCCAATCAGCGGTCCGCGCTACAGGCGGCGTCCGGCCGATATTATATTGTGCTGCGGAGTTTCCAGTTTCTGCAGCCTCATCTGGGTCGATCGTGGATTCAGTTTGTGAAGTTCTGAATGTTGAGGTCTGCAAGTGAAAACATGGCTGTTGGTCATGCGTTCTGTTCGCAGCAGTATTTCGTCACCCTGTCGCACATTGTGATGTTAAATTGTCAGTCAGTTACTGATCCTTTGGCCGTATTCGACGAAGCCGTCTCTTAATCATATATGGGTCTGGAATGACGTCCACATCTCAAGTTGTTGCAACAGCAGCTGTTTCGTCCCACCTGCGCTTTTGGTCGACTGAAGGGACTACGTATACTCACGACGTCACATCGACAGCAACCGTCTCTACAGCAGCGCCTGGGTGCTGCTCTGGACCCTGAGCCCCTGTCTTACCGGAGGGTCGAGACAGCTGCCCTTGTGTCGCACCCCCTTGCCCGACTCACCCCTCGCACTCTCTCTCTCTCTCTCTCTCTCCGCCACCAGACGGAGACGGAGGAACTTTAGTAAGCAGGCCTCCGAGATCCTCAACGAGTATTTCTACGCCAATGTCGGCAATCCGTACCCATCGGAGGAGAGCAAAGAGGAGTTGGCGAAGAAGTGCAGCATAACCGTGGCGCAGGTGTGTGTGTGTGTGTGTGCGTATATGTGTGTGTGTGTGCGTGTGGTGCGCGGCTGGCGGTCCGAGAGGGCCGAGAGCAGCCCGGCTGGTGGTGGCCGGCTGAGCGGGGCACGCGGTCTCTTCCTTGCAGACGGCGGCGGCGCAACTACAGCAAGCAAGCGAGCCAGGTGCTCAACGAGTACTTCTGCGCCAACCTGGCCAATCCCTACCCCTCAGAGGAGACCAAGCAGCGGCTGGCGCAGACCTGCGGCATATCGGTCGGCCAGGTATCGGCGGCCTGCCCGACGCGGCGCAGCGCGCGACCCGCCCCAACCCGACCCGCCCCGACCCTGGGCCCTCCCCGGGTGTGGCTGCTGCCTGAGGCACCGCTCGGGGCTCTAAACGGGGCACTGCTCGGGCATTGCTCGGGCGCACTTTTGGTCGGGTTTCGCCTGCCGCCGTCCAGTTGGCTGGCGCCGCGGCCGCTGCTGTCCTCTCCTCTCCTGGCCTGTCGCAGTCCTGCCCAGACCCTCCCAGACCCTCCCAGACCTTACCCTCACCCTGTTACCCGCTCCTCTTTTAGTCGCTTCCGGCCCAGGCGCTAAGTTGTCCCTTTGTTCGCAGGCGAAAGAGGCGAAACTTTACCAAAACTGCGACCGAAGTGCTAAACGAGTATTTCTACGCCAACTTGAGCAACCCCTACCCCACGGAAGAGGTCAAAGAGGAGCTGGCCAGAAAGTGTAATATCACGGTGTCTCAGGTACGCTGGCAACAGCCACCCCGGCCCCTGGGGCGCGCCCTGCCTCCCTCGCGGGGGGAACGGGACGCGACAGACAGACAGACAGTGTGTCGGCTGGGCTGTGTTCGCACGCTTCTTGGTGATGGTGCTCAGTGTTGGCTGCACATAGCTTGCTTGGCTTGAAGTGTTGGCATTGTCTGATGTGTTATCTGTATCATTGTTTGATGTGTTATCTGTGTCGGTGTGTGTGTGCGGGGGGGGGGGGATCTTACGGGAATTTACGAGGGATCAGGGGGTGGGGGGGGGGGGGGGGGGGGGGGGGTCTAGGACACAAACAACAGGAGAAGCTCCCGTAAAAGATCAACCAAATAACTCGGGATAAGCTCCGTTTTTACTCCGTTCGTAAATAGGCCATCATGTTGTTAGCCTGCAGCCGGGATCGTGTTAATCTCTCGCAGTGAATTAGACGAGCAGCTTCGTAATGACCCAAGCATCCGACGGACGGGGAGTCACACACGCACTCTGGTAGTAAACGCTTCACCATCATCTGCGGAAATCCGTGGTGGCGTCGTCTAAAGCCCATCATGCTGCGGCACCAGCCCGTCCAAACCTCGCTCAGGCTGCGCCGAGCGTGTTCAGATGAGCTGTACTCAGACTCGACGCCGGTCCGTTTCTTTTGGCCTCGACCGCGTGTTGTTTGTTGTCTGGCCAGCAGCGGAGAGTCATCGAGAGCTGCATCGCCACGCTCGACTCCCGCTCCCTCGCAGCCCAAACGCGGGCCAGTGGCCACTCCAAAATAGCGCGGCCCGGCGCCGTTTCGACATCTCGCCACTCCGAAAGGCGCGGCACGATCAAATATCGGGGCGATACAAATCACGCTGCGGAGGCCGCCGACTCGAAGGTGGTCGGTTTCGATGCCGGTTAGATGCGACGCTGTGAAGTATGTCTGGTCTGGCACAGCTGAAGGCCGTAAAATGCCGAATGGTTGGCTCGTTAGATATTGCCGGATATATCTCGTAAGACGTGCGATTCGCTAGGGGCGAGGGAATCCGTCCGTTTGGTATATAAGCCTCGCGCGATCTCTGGGCCGCTACCGGGCACTCGACCAAACGTCCCGGATCGGTCCAGAGTTCGACTCCTGGCTTCTGTAGCCGACCGCGCGGCTGCCGACCTCCTGAGCTGCATAAACATCCTACCCAGGGGCTGAACATGTCATAGTGTCACTAGTTTCAAAGCGGCGCATAGTTTTGCCGCTGGTCGCGAGTCGTCGGTTGACTTTCCGCGAAACACCGCGCGTTGATCGTCAGCTGGCGAAGTTATCAGTCAAACTCGGTCTCGGCGGGAATTTCCTATTCCTGTATGGTTGACGATGGGCTATCTTCATTAGATTGGCAAATGCGGCGGCCGATTCCGTGGAATGAGGCCGATCTGTCCGGCGCGCGGGCCGAGTTCACAGGCAATTAATAAAGTAATCGAGTCGATTCGGCTCTCGTTGGGCCGCTCAGCTAAATAGCGGCGGCGATTTGCCTTGGAAGCCGGAGCGTGCTCGGGTCATGTCGGAGATTTGTACTGGGGACTGTCGTAACGAGCCTGTAACTGGCGCCGCGCGTTATTGATGGCATCTATTTGACTGGATGGCGTCGAACGGAGAGCATTTGTCAGGCAATGTTTGGAGATAGCCCGGGGCAGTTTTGTTGACTCGAGGTCCGTTTTAGAATCGCCGGCTGAAATATGTACTGGGGTTTGTGGAGTGCATGCTCATTTATATCAATGTGATTACGTCAGCGTTTTTAAATGTATAATTGAAGTGGTTGCTGGCTAAGGTTGAGAGAGAGATAATGTGTTGAGGGTGTGTGTCAGGCGTGTGTGTGTGACGCTCGGTGGTGTGTTGAGGGTGTGTCAGGCGTGTGTGTGTGACGCTCGGTGGTGTGTTGAGGGTGTGTGTCAGGCGTGTGTGTGACGCTCGGTGGTGTGTTGAGGGTGTGTGTCAGGCGTGTGTGTGACGCTCGGTGGTGTGTTGAGGGTGTGTGTCAGGCGTGTGTGTGACGCTTGGTGGTGTGTTGAGGGTGTGTGTCAGGCGTGTGTGTGACGCTCGGTGGTGTGTTGAGGGTGTGTGTCAGGCGTGTGTGTGACGCTCGGTGGTGTGTTGAGGGTGTGTGTCAGGCGTGTGTGTGACGCTCGGTGGTGTGTTGAGGGTGTGTGTCAGGCGTGTGTGTGTGTGTGTGTGTCGCTTGGTGGTGTGTTGAGGGTGTGTGTCAGGCGTGTGTGTGACGCTCGGTGGTGTGTTGAGGGTGTGTGTCAGGCGTGTGTGTGACGCTCGGTGGTGTGTTGAGGGTGTGTGTCAGGCGTGTGTGTGTGTGTGTGACGCTCGGTGGTGTGTTGAGGGTGTGTGTCAGGCGTGTGTGTGACGCTCGGTGGTGTGTTGAGGGTGTGTGTCAGGCGTGTGTGCGTGTGTGTGACGCTCGGTGGTGTGTTGAGGGTGTGTGTCAGGCGTGTGTGTGACGCTCGGTGGTGTGTTGAGGGTGTGTCAGGCGTGTGTGTGTGTGTGTGTGTGTCGCTTGGTGGTGTGTTGAGGGTGTGTGTCAGGCGTGTGTGTGACGCTCGGTGGTGTGTTGAGGGTGTGTCAGGCGTGTGTGTGACGCTCGGTGGTGTGTTGAGGGTGTGTGTCAGGCGTGTGTGTGACGCTCGGTGGTGTGTTGAGGGTGTGTGTCAGGTGTGTGTGTGTGTGTGTCGCTTGGTGGTGTGTTGAGGGTGTGTGTCAGGCGTGTGTGTGACGCTCGGTGGTGTGTTGAGGGTGTGTTGAGGGTGTGTCAGGCGTGTGTGTGACGCTCGGTGGTGTGTTGAGGGTGTGTGTCAGGCGTGTGTGTGACGCTCGGTGGTGTGTTGAGGGTGTGTTGAGGGTGTGTCAGGCGTGTGTGTGACGCTCGGTGGTGTGTTGAGGGTGTGTGTCAGGCGTGTGTGTGTCGCTTGGTGGTGTGTTGAGGGTGTGTCAGGCGTGTGTGTGACGCTCGGTGGTGTGTTGAGGGTGTGTCAGGCGTGTGTGTGACGCTCGGTGGTGTGTTGAGGGTGTGTGTCAGGCGTGTGTGTGACGCTCGGTGGTGTGTTGAGGGTGTGTGTCAGGCGTGTGTGTGACGCTCGGTGGTGTGTTGAGGGTGTGTGTCAGGCGTGTGTGTGACGCTCGGTGGTGTGTTGAGGGTGTGTCAGGCGTGTGTGTGTGTGTGTGACGCTCGGTGGTGTGTTGAGGGTGTGTGTCAGGCGTGTGTGCGACGCTCGGTGGTGTGTTGAGGGTGTGTGTCAGGCGTGTGTGTGACGCTTGGTGGTGTGTTGAGGGTGTGTGTCAGGCGTGTGTGCGACGCTCGGTGGTGTGTTGAGGGTGTGTGTCAGGCGTGTGTGTGACGCTCGGTGGTGTGTTGAGGGTGTGTGTCAGGCGTGTGTGTGTGTCGCTTGGTGGTGTGTTGAGGGTGTGTGTCAGGCGTGTGTGTGACGCTTGGTGGTGTGTTGAGGGTGTGTGTCAGGCGTGTGTGTGACGCTCGGTGGTGTGTTGAGGGTGTGTCAGGCGTGTGTGTGTGACGCTCGGTGGTGTGTTGAGGGTGTGTGTCAGGCGTGTGTGTGACGCTCGGTGGTGTGTTGAGGGTGTGTCAGGCGTGTGTGTGTGTCGCTTGGTGGTGTGTTGAGGGTGTGTGTCAGGCGTGTGTGTGACGCTTGGTGGTGTGTTGAGGGTGTGTGTCAGGCGTGTGTGTGTGTGTGTGACGCTCGGTGGTGTGTTGAGGGTGTGTCAGGCGTGTGTGTGACGCTCGGTGGTGTGTTGAGGGTGTGTCAGGCGTGTGTGTGACGCTCGGTGGTGTGTTGAGGGTGTGTGTCAGGCGTGTGTGTGTGTGTGTGTGTGACGCTCGGTGGTGTGTTGAGGGTGTGTCAGGCGTGTGTGTGACGCTCGGTGGTGTGTTGAGGGTGTGTGTCAGGCGTGTGTGTGTGTCGCTTGGTGGTGTGTTGAGGGTGTGTGTCAGGCGTGTGTGTGACGCTCGGTGGTGTGTTGAGGGTGTGTGTCAGGCGTGTGTGTGACGCTCGGTGGTGTGTTGAGGGTGTGTGTCAGGCGTGTGTGTGTGACGCTCGGTGGTGTGTTGAGGGTGTGTGTCAGGCGTGTGTGTGACGCTCGGTGGTGTGTTGAGGGTGTGTGTCAGGCGTGTGTGTGACGCTCGGTGGTGTGTTGAGGGTGTGTGTCAGGCGTGTGTGTGACGCTCGGTGGTGTGTTGAGGGTGTGTGTCAGGTGTGTGTGTGACGCTCGGTGGTGTGTTGAGGGTGTGTGTCAGGCGTGTGTGTGTGTGTGTGTCGCTTGGTGGTGTGTTGAGGGCGTGTGTCAGGCGTGTGTGTGACGCTCGGTGGTGTGTTGAGGGTGTGTGTCAGGCGTGTGTGTGTGTGTGTGTCGCTTGGTGGTGTGTTGAGGGTGTGTGTCAGGCGTGTGTGTGACGCTCGGTGGTGTGTTGAGGGTGTGTGTCAGGCGTGTGTGTGACGCTCGGTGGTGTGTTGAGGGTGTGTGTCAGGCGTGTGTGTGACGCTCGGTGGTGTGTTGAGGGTGTGTGTCAGGTGTGTGTGTGACGCTCGGTGGTGTGTTGAGGGTGTGTGTCAGGCGTGTGTGTGTGACGCTCGGTGGTGTGTTGAGGGTGTGTGTCAGGCGTGTGTGTGACGCTCGGTGGTGTGTTGAGGGTGTGTGTCAGGCGTGTGTGTGACGCTCGGTGGTGTGTTGAGGGTGTGTGTCAGGCGTGTGTGTGACGCTCGGTGGTGTGTTGAGGGTGTGTGTCAGGTGTGTGTGTGACGCTCGGTGGTGTGTTGAGGGTGTGTGTCAGGCGTGTGTGTGTGTGTGTGTCGCTTGGTGGTGTGTTGAGGGCGTGTGTCAGGCGTGTGTGTGACGCTCGGTGGTGTGTTGAGGGTGTGTGTCAGGCGTGTGTGTGTGTGTCGCTTGGTGGTGTGTTGAGGGTGTGTGTCAGGCGTGTGTGTGACGCTCGGTGGTGTGTTGAGGGTGTGTGTCAGGCGTGTGTGTGACGCTCGGTGGTGTGTTGAGGGTGTGTGTCAGGCGTGTGTGTGACGCTCGGTGGTGTGTTGAGGGTGTGTGTCAGGCGTGTGTGTGTGTGACGCTCGGTGGTGTGTTGAGGGTGTGTGTCAGGCGTGTGTGTGACGCTCGGTGGTGTGTTGAGGGTGTGTGTCAGGCGTGTGTGTGTGTGTGTGTCGCTTGGTGGTGTGTTGAGGGTGTGTGTCAGGCGTGTGTGTGACGCTCGGTGGTGTGTTGAGGGTGTGTGTCAGGCGTGTGTGTGACGCTCGGTGGTGTGTTGAGGGTGTGTGTCAGGCGTGTGTGTGTGTGTGTGACGCTCGGTGGTGTGTTGAGGGTGTGTGTCAGGCGTGTGTGTGACGCTCGGTGGTGTGTTGAGGGTGTGTGTCAGGCGTGTGTGTGTGTGTGTGACGCTCGGTGGTGTGTTGAGGGTGTGTGTCAGGCGTGTGTGTGTGTGTGTGACGCTCGGTGGTGTGTTGAGGGTGTGTCAGGCGTGTGTGTGACGCTCGGTGGTGTGTTGAGGGTGTGTCAGGCGTGTGTGTGTGACGCTCGGTGGTGTGTTGAGGGTGTGTGGCAGGCGTGTGTGTGTGTGTGTGTCGCTTGGTGGTGTGTTGAGGGTGTGTGTCAGGCGTGTGTGTGTGACGCTCGGTGGTGTGTTGAGGGTGTGTGTCAGGCGTGTGTGTGTCGCTTGGTGGTGTGTTGAGGGTGTGTCAGGCGTGTGTGTGACGCTCGGTGGTGTGTTGAGGGTGTGTGTCAGGCGTGTGTGTGTGACGCTCGGTGGTGTGTTGAGGGTGTGTGTCAGGCGTGTGTGTGTGACGCTCGGTGGTGTGTTGAGGGTGTGTGTCAGGCGTGTGTGTGTGACGCTCGGTGGTGTGTTGAGGGTGTGTGTCAGGCGTGTGTGTGTGTCGCTTGGTGGTGTGTTGAGGGTGTGTGTCAGGCGTGTGTGTGACGCTCGGTGCTGTGTTGAGGGTGTGTGTCAGGCGTGTGTGTGACGCTCGGTGGTGTGTTGAGGGTGTGTGTCAGGCGTGTGTGTGTGACGCTCGGTGGTGTGTTGAGGGTGTGTGTCAGGCGTGTGTGTGTGTCGCTTGGTGGTGTGTTGAGGGTGTGTCAGGCGTGTGTGTGACGCTCGGTGGTGTGTTGAGGGTGTGTGTCAGGCGTGTGTGTGACGCTCGGTGGTGTGTTGAGGGTGTGTGTCAGGCGTGTGCGTGTGTGTGTGACGCTCGGTGGTGTGTTGAGGGTGTGTGTCAGGCGTGTGTGTGTGACGTTCGGTGGTGTGTTGAGGGTGTGTGTCAGGCGTGTGTGTGTGTCGCTTGGTGGTGTGTTGAGGGTGTGTCAGGCGTGTGTGTGACGCTCGGTGGTGTGTTGAGGGTGTGTGTCAGGCGTGTGTGTGACGCTCGGTGGTGTGTTGAGGGTGTGTGTCAGGCGTGTGTGTGACGCTCGGTGGTGTGTTGAGGGTGTGTGTCAGGCGTGTGTGTGTGTCGCTTGGTGGTGTGTTGAGGGTGTGTGTCAGGCGTGTGTGTGTGTCGCTTGGTGGTGTGTTGAGGGTGTGTGTCAGGCGTGTGTGTGACGCTCGGTGGTGTGTTGAGGGTGTGTGTCAGGCGTGTGTGTGACGCTCGGTGGTGTGTTGAGGGTGTGTGTCAGGCGTGTGTGTGTGTCGCTTGGTGGTGTGTTGAGGGTGTGTGTCAGGCGTGTGTGTGACGCTCGGTGGTGTGTTGAGGGTGTGTGTCAGGCGTGTGTGTGACGCTCGGTGGTGTGTTGAGGGTGTGTGTCAGGCGTGTGTGTGACGCTCGGTGGTGTGTTGAGGGTGTGTGTCAGGCGTGTGCGTGTGTGTGTGACGCTCGGTGGTGTGTTGAGGGTGTGTGTCAGGCGTGTGTGTGTGACGCTTGGTGGTGTGTTGAGGGTGTGTGTCAGGCGTGTGTGTGACGCTCGGTGGTGTGTTGAGGGTGTGTGTCAGGCGTGTGTGTGACGCTCGGTGGTGTGTTGAGGGTGTGTGTCAGGCGTGTGTGTGACGCTCGGTGGTGTGTTGAGGGTGTGTGTCAGGCGTGTGTGTGACGCTCGGTGGTGTGTTGAGGGTGTGTGTCAGGCGTGTGTGTGTGACGCTCGGTGGTGTGTTGAGGGTGTGTGTCAGGTGTGTGTGTGACGCTCGGTGGTGTGTTGAGGGTGTGTGTCAGGCGTGTGTGTGACGCTCGGTGGTGTGTTGAGGGTGTGTGTCAGGCGTGTGTGTGTGTGTGTGACGCTCGGTGGTGTGTTGAGGGTGTGTGTCAGGCGTGTGTGTGTGTGTGTGACGCTCGGTGGTGTGTTGAGGGTGTGTGTCAGGCGTGTGTGTGTGTGTGTGACGCTCGGTGGTGTGTTGAGGGTGTGTGTCAGGCGTGTGTGTGACGCTCGGTGGTGTGTTGAGGGTGTGTGTCAGGCGTGTGTGTGACGCTCGGTGGTGTGTTGAGGGTGTGTGTCAGGCGTGAGTGTGACGCTCGGTGGTGTGTTGAGGGTGTGTGTCAGGCGTGTGTGTGTGACGCTCGGTGGTGTGTTGAGGGTGTGTGTCAGGCGTGTGTGTGTGTGTGTGACGCTCGGTGGTGTGTTGAGGGTGTGTGTCAGGCGTGTGTGTGACGCTCGGTGTGGTGTGTTGAGGGTGTGTGTCATGCGTGTGTGTGACGCTTGGTGGTGTGTTGAGGGTGTGTGTCAGGCGTGTGTGTGTGTCGCTTGGTGGTGTGTTGAGGGTGTGTGTCAGGCGTGTGTGTGACGCTTGGTGGTGTGTTGAGGGTGTGTGTCAGGCGTGTGTGTGACGCTCGGTGGTGTGTTGAGGGTGTGTGTCAGGCGTGTGTGTGACGCTCGGTGGTGTGTTGAGGGTGTGTGTCAGGCGTGTGTGTGTGTGTGTGACGCTCGGTGGTGTGTTCAGGGTGTGTGTCAGGCGTGTGTGTGTGTGTGTGTCGCTTGGTGGTGTGTTGAGGGTGTGTCAGGCGTGTGTGTGACGCTCGGTGGTGTGTTGAGGGTGTGTGTCAGGCGTGTGTGTGTGTGTGTGTGACGCTCGGTGGTGTGTTAAGGGTGTGTGTCAGGCGTGTGTGTGACGCTCGGTGGTGTGTTGAGGGTGTGTGTCAGGCGTGTGTGTGTGTGTGTGACGCTCGGTGGTGTGTTGAGGGTGTGTGTCAGGCGTGTGTGTGACGCTCGGTGGTGTGTTGAGGGTGTGTGTCAGGCGTGTGTGCGTGTGTGTGACGCTCGGTGGTGTGTTGAGGGTGTGTGTCAGGCGTGTGTGTGACGCTCGGTGGTGTGTTGAGGGTGTGTGTCAGGCGTGTGTGTGACGCTCGGTGGTGTGTTGAGGGTGTGTGTCAGGCGTGTGTGTGACGCTCGGTGGTGTGTTGAGGGTGTGTGTCAGGCGTGTGTGTGTGTGTGTGTCGCTTGGTGGTGTGTTGAGGGTGTGTGTCAGGCGTGTGTGTGACGCTCGGTGGTGTGTTGAGGGTGTGTCAGGCGTGTGTGTGACGCTCGGTGGTGTGTTGAGGGTGTGTGTCAGACGTGTGTGTGACGCTCGGTGGTGTGTTGAGGGTGTGTGTCAGGCGTGTGTGTGACGCTCGGTGGTGTGTTGAGGGTGTGTGTCAGGCGTGTGTGTGTGTGTGTGTGTCGCTTGGTGGTGTGTTGAGGGTGTGTGTCAGGCGTGTGTGTGACGCTCGGTGGTGTGTTGAGGGTGTGTCAGGCGTGTGTGTGACGCTCGGTGGTGTGTTGAGGGTGTGTGTCAGGCGTGTGTGTGACGCTCGGTGGTGTGTTGAGGGTGTGTGTCAGGCGTGTGTGTGACGCTCGGTGGTGTGTTGAGGGTGTGTGTCAGGCGTGTGTGTGTGTGTGTGTCGCTTGGTGGTGTGTTGAGGGTGTGTGTCAGGCGTGTGTGTGACGATCGGTGGTGTGTTGAGGGTGTGTGTCAGGCGTGTGTGTGTGTGTGTGTCGCTTGGTGGTGTGTTGAGGGTGTGTGTCAGGCGTGTGTGTGACGCTCGGTGGTGTGTTGAGGGTGTGTGTCAGGCGTGTGTGCGTGTGTGTGACGCTCGGTGGTGTGTTGAGGGTGTGTGTCAGGCGTGTGTGTGACGCTCGGTGGTGTGTTGAGGGTGTGTGTCAGGCGTGTGTGCGTGTGTGTGACGCTCGGTGGTGTGTTGAGGGTGTGTGTCAGGCGTGTGTGTGACGCTCGGTGGTGTGTTGAGGGTGTGTGTCAGGCGTGTGTGTGTGACGCTCGGTGGTGTGTTGAGGGTGTGTGTCAGGCGTGTGTGTGACGCTTGGTGGTGTGTTGAGGGTGTGTGTCAGGCGTGTGTGTGTGTGTGTGTCGCTTGGTGGTGTGTTGAGGGTGTGTGTCAGGCGTGTGTGTGACGCTCGGTGGTGTGTTGAGGGTGTGTCAGGCGTGTGTGTGACGCTCGGTGGTGTGTTGAGGGTGTGTGTCAGGCGTGTGTGTGACGCTCGGTGGTGTGTTGAGGGTGTGTGTCAGGCGTGTGTGTGACGCTCGGTGGTGTGTTGAGGGTGTGGGTCAGGCGTGTGTGTGTGTGTGTGTGTCGCTTGGTGGTGTGTTGAGGGTGTGTGTCAGGCGTGTGTGTGACGCTCGGTGGTGTGTTGAGGGTGTGTCAGGCGTGTGTGTGACGCTCGGTGGTGTGTTGAGGGTGTGTGTCAGGCGTGTGTGTGACGCTCGGTGGTGTGTTGAGGGTGTGTGTCAGGCGTGTGTGTGACGCTCGGTGGTGTGTTGAGGGTGTGTGTCAGGCGTGTGTGTGACGCTCGGTGGTGTGTTGAGGGTGTGTGTCAGGCGTGTGTGTGACGCTCGGTGGTGTGTTGAGGGTGTGTGTCAGGCGTGTGTGTGACGCTCGGTGGTGTGTTGAGGGTGTGTGTCAGGCGTGTGTGCGTGTGTGTGACGCTCGGTGGTGTGTTGAGGGTGTGTGTCAGGCGTGTGTGTGACGCTCGGTGGTGTGTTGAGGGTGTGTGTCAGGCGTGTGTGTGACGCTCGGTGGTGTGTTGAGGGTGTGTGTCAGGCGTGTGTGTGACGCTCGGTGGTGTGTTGAGGGTTTGTGTCAGGCGTGTGTGTGTGTGTGTGTCGCTTGGTGGTGTGTTGAGGGTGTGTGTCAGGCGTGTGTGTGACGCTCGGTGGTGTGTTGAGGGTGTGTCAGGCGTGTGTGTGACGCTCGGTGGTGTGTTGAGGGTGTGTGTCAGGCGTGTGTGTGACGCTCGGTGGTGTGTTGAGGGTGTGTGTCAGGCGTGTGTGTGACGCTCGGTGGTGTGTTGAGGGTGTGTGTCAGGCGTGTGTGTGTGTGTGTGTCGCTTGGTGGTGTGTTGAGGGTGTGTGTCAGGCGTGTGTGTGTGACGCTCGGTGGTGTGTTGAGGGTGTGTCAGGCGTGTGTGTGACGCTCGGTGGTGTGTTGAGGGTGTGTGTCAGGCGTGTGTGTGACGCTCGGTGGTGTGTTGAGGGTGTGTGTCAGGCGTGTGTGTGACGCTCGGTGGTGTGTTGAGGGTGTGTGTCAGGCGTGTGTGTGACGCTCGGTGGTGTGTTGAGGGTGTGTGTCAGGCGTGTGTGTGTGTGTGTGTCGCTTGGTGGTGTGTTGAGGGTGTGTGTCAGGCGTGTGTGTGTGTCGCTCGGTGGTGTGTTGAGGGCGTGTGTGTGTGTGTGTGTCGCTTGGTGGTGTGTTGAGGGTGTGTGTCAGGCGTGTGTGTGACGCTCGGTGGTGTGTTGAGGGTGTGTGTCAGGCGTGTGTGTGACGCTCGGTGGTGTGTTGAGGGTGTGTGTCAGGCGTGTTTGTGACGCTCGGTGGTGTGTTGAGGGTGTGTGTCAGGCGTGTGTGTGACGCTCGGTGGTGTGTTGAGGGTGTGTGTCAGGCGTGTGTGTGACGCTCGGTGGTGTGTTGAGGGTGTGTCAGGCGTGTGTGTGTGTCGCTCGGTGGTGTGTTGAGGGTGTGTGTCAGGCGTGTGTGTGTGTGTCGCTTGGTGGTGTGTTGAGGGTGTGTGTCAGGCGTGTGTGTGTGTGACGCTCGGTGGTGTGTTGAGGGTGTGTGTCAGGCGTGTGTGTGTCGCTCGGTGGTGTGTTGAGGGTGTGTCAGGCGTGTGTGTGACGCTCGGTGGTGTGTTGAGGGTGTGTGTCAGGCGTGTGTGTGACGCTCGGTGGTGTGTTGAGGGTGTGTGTCAGGCGTGTGTGTGACGCTCGGTGGTGTGTTGAGGGTGTGTGTCAGGCGTGTGTGTGTGTGTGTGTCGCTTGGTGGTGTGTTGAGGGTGTGTGTCAGGCGTGTGTGTGACGCTCGGTGGTGTGTTGAGGGTGTGTCAGGCGTGTGTGTGACGCTCGGTGGTGTGTTGAGGGTGTGTCAGGCGTGTGTGTGACGCTCGGTGGTGTGTTGAGGGTGTGTGTCAGGCGTGTGTGTGACGCTCGGTGGTGTGTTGAGGGTGTGTCAGGCGTGTGTGTGACGCTCGGTGGTGTGTTGAGGGTGTGTGTCAGGCGTGTGTGTGACGCTCGGTGGTGTGTCGTCAGGTATCGAATTGGTTCGGCAACAAGAGGATAAGATATAAGAAGAATATCGGCAAAGCTCAAGAGGAAGCCAACCTGTATGCGGCCAAGAAGGCAGCAGGTATGTTAACGCCGGTTCGGTTACGTCCCCAAATGCAGTTGGCGCAGTTGTTTTGACATATTGGTGTCTCGATCGCAGAGAGCCATTACAACTAGCCTGCTGATAAGTTAAATATGAAATTATATGTATTCTTGATTGGCGCTGCGTTGTTGGAACTGTTGAAGTTAAATGTGGTATATAATGGAATCAAGACTGACAGTATATTTTCTGAATAAGCAAGATCATGGTTTCAGCCGGTGAAATTGCATCCTGCTGAGGTATAACTACGCTTATTCCACTTCTTCAACGGTTTTGTATACAAGCCGATTTGTGTGATGTTTTTGTATATGCAACATATATTGATCCTTCATGAAAAAACAATAGTCCGTTCTTATGATGTCCAGTTTCCATGATACGACTTGATGTTCATTACACGAAACAAGTTCTTAAAGGGAAATCATGACCTTTTGATTTTGTTAGCAACAATTGCTTAGGCTACCGTTAGGGTTTTACAATTATTTTATTTAAATTTAAGAATTAAAGAAAATTATTCCCAAATTCAAAGTTGTAAGTTTGGAAAAAAATACAAAACAAGTACCTTGTGTACTTCATGAAGGTCATTGACAAATTCGTCCTTCCCTACCATTGTTTACATCGAGTGCGGCATTTTTGGAGGCTCTGTGACGTTTCCGATCAAACTGAGCGCTGCTCGGACACACGCTAGTAGCGCTTTCGTTCTCCATGGCAACCAGGCGTAAGCCAATGAAAAGCCAGAAAGGGAATACGTTCTGGCTTTTCATTGGCTCACGCCTGGTTGCCATGGAGAACGAAAGCGCTACTAGCGTGCGTTCGAGCAGCGCTCTGATCCGTGAAGCAATCCGTGAAGCATCCGTGATGCATGACTGACTATCAGTATAAGTCATGAATAACAACAACATGCAAAATATACCAACTCGAATAAAATAAGGGCGGGATGAATTGAACCCCAGGCAAGCTAGTATTCGCAAAGCACTCGGCACTGCGCCACAATAGCAAAAGGTGAGGGAAATGCATATTGGATACAATATTATTACGTCACAAGTTTCTGAAGTGTCAACTACTATGAAATACAGTGATAAAATACCTTTAATAATGATTAACAAGAAAATTCAAACTTAAAAACAATAATTTGAATAAGTCTTTAATTAGCTTTCAACTCAAAATCAGATATATTTTGCAATGCTACACAAGAATAGCACCAGTGACGTCATTAACAAAGCCTGGTACGGGACTTGGGTATACTAATCAGGAACAACTCGCCACAATGGTAAAGTGCGCCGAGAAGCATGACAATGACTTTGTAAACAAATCGCCGACGCTAAATAGGTCGCCATCGATGTGCATCGATGAGCTTCCGATTTGACCCGCGAGTTACTGGGGGGGGGGGGGGGGGGGGGGGGGGCTATTCCCCCCCCCCCTTATTTTGCAATAACTCCTAAACGAACACCGGTATCGTCACCAAACTTGCAGTACCTTCTCTCAAATCAATTCGACACATGTTGGCAAAAGGAAAAATATGAGGCTATGATAGGTCAACCGAAAATGACGTCAGAGTGACGTCATGTTCTTCGGTTTTTGTTGTAAAATAATGGTTTTCGGAAAACGCTGTCAAAGGTAACATATTTGAGATAAACTAAATTGTTTTAAATCAAATTACTGACAATAGACCGGGCTATCAAACTGCTATCTCGGATTTTTGAGTGTTTTTGAAATTCAAAATTTTGAGAAATCCAAATACATTTTTTTTTAACAAAATTTTCAAGAAAAAATAAGAATTATCCAAAACCCAGAATATATGTGATCGAGACGTATGAGGTGAATTTGTGTACCAAATTTAAAGTCGATAACTTTACAAATGACCGAGTTATGACTTTTAAATGACAAAAATCGACCACTTCTCACAGCATTACTATGCATAAAAAACGCATTTCCATTTTTGCTTTTTACTTCTATTTATATGGAACAAACAATGTTCTAAGGTCATTTTTCGCGTTCTAGACAAAAAACAAACCCATAAACATGTGTTACAACGCCTAATGACCGTAACCTGCAGTTTGACCTCGTGACCTCGGATGACCTCGACCTGACCCAAGGTCATAAACAGTTTAGAAAGGTACTTAGAAGTGTCAGACACACGAATCATACCGATTTATCGATAGCTTTTGCGTTCAATATCGCAATTTTGCGCGACAATTCCATCCATCGAGACCTTTTGACACGGTCAAACATTTTGTACTTGACCTGACCTGTGGCGTCATCGGTGACCCCGAGGTCAACAATATTATGTTTCCCTCGATAAATTTCCCAGGGATATCGAATGCCGTTTGAATTTTTACATTCGGTCCAGTAGTTCCGGAGATCAGAGGGGGGGGGGGGTAAAAAATACCCCCCCCCCCCCCCCCCCCAGTAAGTCGCGTTATGAAATATACCCCAGTAACTCGCGGGTTAATTGCCAGTTTTGTGTTATTGGTTGTTAGTTTTTTGGGGAAAAGTTATTATTTGTCATGATAATATAAAGCATCGTGTTATATACAGCCACAGACAAATTATACAATACTCCTAATGTTGAAAACAAATGAATCGATTTTCAAAAATTGAGAGTCGCAACCACTAACTATGCCGCCGTTGATGTGCATCGATGAGCTTCCGATTTTATTGCCACTTTTTCCAATCGCTGTTAGTTTTAGAAGATCGCCGGGCATATAATCACAACAAGCAGAACGCACAATATATTTTCCACTCCATTGCGTAAAAAAACAATACGGGAAAAGCCCGCAGTTTGATGAGGATCAAAAGTACTTGCAAGTACCGGTCGTTAAAAGTGTGAAACGCTTATCAACTTTAACTTGAAATATCTTTCGGTAGGAAAGTTTTCATGCAAAATGTGATGAATTTACAATATATTTTGGTCTCGTCTGGCGATTTCAAGTGCTAACTCCATTTTTGTGGAAAAAGGTCATTATTTCCCTTTAAAGGAAGATAATCACCTTTTTCCACAAACATGGAGTTAGCACCTGAAATCGATAGACGAGGCCAAAATATGATGTAAATTCATCACATTTTGCATATAAACATTCCTACCGGAAGATATTGGCAGTTTCCTACTGATAAGCGATCCACGCTTATATCGGTCGGTACTCAGCAAGTACTCGATAACGAATTCAGTAAATTAGACTCCCTACGCATTGCTCTTTATCATGAAGGTATGCAATATGTTTCCTGCATTCTATCTTTTGGGAATATGTGCCAAAATTGTTATGAACAATCAACAATCATTTGAAAAAAGATACATTGACATCGGCAGTTTAGCTTGGCAACCGGCCAGTACCTATTTAGTGTCGGCGATTTGTTTACAAGTGCCCATTCAACAATGTTGAACAGATTGATGCAAAAGCGCCGGATGTTGTGCTTTCCAATAGTGGAGGGAAAATACCGATCCTCAATTTTCCCAAACTTCCAACTTTGAATAAGGGAATAATTGTATTTAATTCTTAAATCTAGATAACAACATTTTAATACCATAACGGTAGCCAAATAAGTTGTTGCTAACAAAATACAAAGGTGATTATCTCCCTTTAAAGGGAAATATTGACCTTTTGATTTATTTGTCTGCATTATTTTATGCAACATGCATTATATTAAATTGATCGAGTCTCAATTAAAAAATGTAATAACATTTTTGTTTGTTTTTAAAGTGTATATGCTTCTTTCGGAGTTAATGATCGGTGTTTTCCCTCCACTATTGGGAGCGCGACGTATAGACTAGCGCTTTTGTTTCAATCTGTTCAACGTTTAATAATGATAATAACTTCGATCGTTTCTACGAAATACCAAGTGTATGGGCGACCAAAGTGAAGAGCAATTTGCGTACCCTTAAATTGAAGTGATAACATGATGGTTGAGCTCAAATGGACCAATGTCAGCAATACACTAACCGATTTGAACATTGTTTGCGTTGTTATATTCAAATACTGCAAACGAACAGCATCCATTAGGAAAGGGGTGCGTTAAAAAAATAGATTGTTTCTACGAAATACCAAGGGCTATCAAAGTGTAGAGCAATTTTCGAACACTTCTTATGAATGGAAAAATGACGTTTGAGCTCAAAACAAAGCCATAGTAACGTTACAAATGGCATATTTCAGAGTTATTGGGCAACTATATTCAAATATATATCAAGAACGAGCAGGAAAAGCATTTAAGTACCATACAATGTGTCAAGTAGGTACTTCCCGATACCGTTGTTTTCAGCGTGGAACGCGTAAGCGTTTTCAAATTGAAATAACTTCGGTTAGAGACATTTAAATGCTTAATGTGAATATATTTACATATAAGTTTGTCTCCTCTCCCAATTTGAAGTGCTAACTCCATTTTTGTGGGGGAAAAAATCATGATTTCCCTTTAATCCGAGATATATTGCATCGTTCAAAATATGTTGAAATGACATTGTCAAATGACGCAATTAACTAACTAGTTTTTAGGATGAATTTCAAAATGTTGACGATTTCGTGTATTTCAATAGTTTCTAAGTGAGAGTGAGCAAGTCAATTACATGAAGGGTGCAATTATGATTTCGGCGATTTGTTTTCTGTCTTTTTCTGGCCGTTGCTTCAATCACTTCAGTGAAAACTTATCGTACGTTTTGGTGAAATTAAATGAAATATTTTGTAAACGAAGCAGGACCGATCGGAGGCCAAGATCAGAGGCCAGAGGCCAAGATCAGATGCCAATTTCACAAAGCAAAAAGTTTGTAATTGCAGACATTTGTAATTTCTAACTTATTTGTGAAATTGGCCTCTGGTTACAGCATCGATGTACTTAGGTGTTTTGCGTGATTTCCTAAGACGCTCAAAATATTTTATAAAGGCACCTTTAGGTATACATTATGCAGGTGAACAAGGATTGCCAGCATATGTGCATCTTTTCACTCTGAAAATGTATCGGCAGCTATAACCAAAATAGCTGAAGTATCTTTATTCCTATATTCCTAATATATAATTTATATATTATTAATTTATATATTCCTAATGTATCGGCAGCTATAACCAAAATAGCTGAAGTATCTTTATTCCTAATTTGCTATCAGGACAAATTATGTACTTCTGGTCATCGATGGCGCTGCCAGTCGTAATTTTCATCATCGTCTTGAACTCGGTCGTTAGGGGACGTTAAACTTTCGCCTCTAAATTCTGCCGGTGACTGGAATTGCGCGATCGGATGGTGGGGTCAGAACCCGCGCAACAAGTTTAGCTTAGCATGGGTCCTGATCTCGGAAATCCATCCCATCATAACATTCGGACTAAACGTATACAAAAAAAGACTCTAGCCTGACCCACGTCTCCACATTACCGATCACAGTCGCTATGAGCCGCTGAGCGTTAACTTAAAACAACAATTTGACGGAAAACTTCCGGAACGCTGTAGTTTCATTTAACTTTGGTACTCAATACTTCTTATGCAGATTAAGTTTTTTATTTGGTTTAATTTAAAATTCGGTAGCTGGTATAACAAACAGTCTTTCCTTGCGATTTGCTGGATTTAAGCGTTTCTCAACAATCGCCTGATGTTTTTTGTTTATTTTTGACATTTGCCCAGCGGTGTTGGTCTGCACGACGAGTCGTTGTGTCTTGTGACCAGACTTGTAACCGACTCAGAGTTGAGTCATGAATCGACTCATGAGTCGGACATTTTTGGATGAGTCATGAGTCGAGTCGATTCAATTTGTAAAAACAGCACTAGTCAAGAGTCGAGTCGATTTTATTTTTCAAATGTCTGAGTAGAGTCTAGGTCTGAGTCCTGAGTCTAGAGTTGAGTCGAGTCATTTTTTTAACAGCACTTGAGTCAAGAGATGAGCCGATTCATTTATTTTGAAACAGCACTGAGTCAAGAGACAAGTCAGTTCTTCGGCTGTTGAGTCAGACTTGAGTCGACTAAAACAAATTGAGTCGTTACAAGTCTGCCTGCGACTCGTCACCAGTCACCAATCACCAATCACCAGCTTCTCCGCCCCTCGCCAGACTGCCGCGTCCTGACAATTTATGTGTGCGCGTATCGTGTGTCGGTCGCCGTCATGCGGCAGCCGTTTGGCCAGCGATCGGCCCGCATTTAAAATACAAATGGCCTTTGATTCGAGCCCGTAAAAAGTCAGCTTACAAGACTACAGCGGTATATT
>JAXIVJ010018625.1:0-22570 GCA_036785665.1 Chirona hameri
TGACAGAGGAGCTGGCCCCGGCCCTGGTCCGGTCTGCCCTGACAGGAGCTGGTCCCGGCTGGCCTGGTCTGCCCTGACAGAGGAACTGGCCCCGGCCCTGGTCCGGTCTGCCCTGACATAGGAGCTGGTCCCGGCTGGCCCGATCTGCCCTGACAGAGGAGCTGGTCCCGGCCCTGGTCCGGTCTGCCCTGACAGAGGAGCTGGCCCCGGCCCTGGCCCGGTCTGCCCTGACAGGAGCTGGTCCCGGCTGGCCCGGTCTGCCCTGACAGAGGAGCTGGTCCCGGCCCTGGTCCGGTCTGCCCTGACAGAGGAGCTGGCCCCGGCCCTGGTCCGGTCTGCCATGACAGAGGAGCTGGCCCCGGCCCTGGCCCGGCCCCGGCCTGGTCCCGGCCCTGGCCCAGTCTGCCCTGACAGAGGAGCTGGTCCCGGCCCTGGCCCGGTCTGCCCTGACAGAGGAGCTGATCCCGGCCCTGGTCCGGTCTGCCCTGACAGAGGAGCTGGTCCCGGCCTGGCCTGGTCTGCCCTGACAGAGGAGCTGGTCTGCGGAGAGTAGCTGCCAGTCGGGACACGGTAGAGGCGCGGGGGGGGGGGGGGGCGGCCGTGGCGGCGGTGTCCCGGCCAAGGCCAGGCGGATGCCGCTGGATGTCGCTCTGGTGTCTGCGACAATACAAATAGACAACGGATGTGGGTCACCCATGCCGAATCAGTAGGGGCTGTCAACTGAGAAAGTTCCTGTTTAGTCTGACTCGTGCTGGTGTGTTCTGGTGGGGTTAGGCTAGTGTCTAATCGGTACCCACGCTGATTGCCGGGTGAGTGGCGGTTACCAACTCTGAAGTGCACCTCAACAGGCGTGTTGGTCTGTATGTCGAACCGCGATCATGCCCGGGATGGACGATGTCTGCTGTTCCTCCGCTGCTGCTCACCTGATCAGCAGCTGGTCAATGTTGGCCAGTGGCCACCGGGTCCGCCCCGCCCCAGGAGCTGGTCAATGTTGGCCAGTGGCCACCGAGTCCGCCCCGCCCCAGGAGCTGGTCAATGTTGGCCAGTGGCCACCGGGTCCGCCCCCTGCCGCTGTCCGCACTCGCCCGTCCGGAGTTTGGCAGTCCCTGTCTGTATCTGTCTGCCAGTTTCCGGCTGTCTGTATCCGTCTGCCAGTTTCCGGCTGTCTGTATCTGTCTGCCAGTTTCCGGCTGTATGTATCTGTCTGTCAGTGTTCGGCTGTCTGTATCTGTCTGCCAGTTTCCGGCTGTCTGTAACTGTCTGCCAGTGTTCGGCTGTCTGTATCCGTCTGCCAGTTTCCGGCTGTCTGTAACTGTCTGCCAGTGTTCGGCTGTCTGTATCCGTCTGCCAGTTTCCGGCTGTCTGTAACTGTCTGCCAGTGTTCGGCTGTCTGTAGCTGTCTGCCAGTTTCCGGCTGTCTGTAACTGTCTGCCAGTTTCCGGCTGTCTGTATCTGTCTGCCAGTGTTCGGCTGTCTGTAACTGTCTGCCAGTTTCCGTCTGTCTGTATCTGTCTGCCAGTGTTCGGCTGTCTGAAACTGTCTGCCAGTTCCCGGCTGTCTGTATCCGTCTGCCAGTTTTCGGCTGTCTGTATCTGTCTGCCAGTTTCCGGCTGTCTGAAACTGTCTGCCAGTTCCCGGCTGTCTGTATCCGTCTGCCAGTTTCCGGCAGTGTTCTGTTATATGGTGAGTCAGTTTTCTCTGCCACTCTTCCCCTGATTCCTCCCTGCCTCTGTCCGTCTCCTCCACTACTCTACTACTCTACCCTGTCCCTGGCGGCCTATCACCTGCCCAGTTGTGATAAACTCTGATCCCGGGGTGGGGATGTTTTTTTTTTGGGGGGGGGGGGGAGTGATTCTCGCCCGCCCCGTAGTCCAGCCTATAGCTATATACCGCCGCGGGTGGAGGAGAACCACTCCCCTCCGGGGCGGGGAACCGAATGACTCGCGCCAGTAGCCAGATTCGAACCCGGAACCCTTGGATTCCGAGTCCGACGCTCTACCAACTGCGGCGGTATACAGCCTATAGCTATATACCGCCGCGGGTGGAGGAGAACCACTCCCCTCCGGGGCGGGGAACCGAATGACTCGCGCCAGTAGCCAGATTCGAACCCGGAACCCTTGGATTCCGAGTCCGACGCTCTACCAACTGAGCCACCCGGCCCCCGGGGTGGGGATGTGTTTTTTTTTCCTATTCTTCCCGGGACGGCCTATAGCCATTTTCCGGGGGGGGGGGGGGCAATGACCTCTGGCAATTTGCCAGGCAAAAAACTACGTTAACCGGTTTATGTGACCCGGAGCAAACTAGGGACTAGGGCAGCTATTTTACGTTACTAATTGCGTTAACCGGTTTATTTGTACCCGGAAAAATTATTTGTTCAAAGTAAATATAATATCTAATATTACGTTAAGTATTTCGTTCAAGGTCAAATATAATATCTAACATTACGTTAAGTATTTCGTTCAAGGTCAAAATTAATATCTAGCTTTACGTTAAGTATTTCGTTCAAAGTCAAAAATAAGTCAAACACGAGACACACATGCATACATATTTTTATTACAATACACTTGTACAGTGTCAGTGTTGATGGAGCCGTGGCGGTGCCGTCATTGCCACAACGGGAGACTGTTGCCAGTCTCCCTGGCTCCGGCGCCTCGGCGAGACCTGGTTGTGGGGTGTATTTAGCTGGGGGAAAAGTCCTGAATGATAAAAAACCCAGCGTCTAAGGCAAAGGGGAAAAAACCTGCGCGGTGGGCCAAAAATGCGCAAGGCCAAAAACCCCTGTTATATTTGATTAGCTAAACGTGTTTGGTAGAGATAATCTAAGAGGAGACCTATCAATTCAGGATAACTATCACCTAACAGTGTTTGAAGATTTAATGTGATGCCATTTTGTTGTGTGTAATTAATAATGTTCTGTCGTTTATCGTTGTGTACTGGGCAAGTAATAAGTAAGTGCTTGATTGTGTAGCGCGGATAACCTGGGCAATGTTGGCAATTTGGTGGCGGGAGATTCTCCATAATATAATAATGAGTAATTTTTGTATGACCGAGACGGAGGCGCGCCAAAATTACCTCCTTCTCTCTACAATTCTGATGACTGGATATAAAATGTTGGACTTTTGGCTTAATTGGATAAAGATGAAAATGCGGAGCGGCGTCCCACTCGCTCTGGCGCAGTATGCTAAGTTGAGAATTAATATAATTTAACACGTCTGATACTGGACTTGGAAGTTGGTTTACTGAAGGTAATTCTAGGCTCAATTTCGCAAGTCTGTCGGCTTCCTCGTTTCCCGGGATACCGGTGTGTCCTGGGATCCAGAGGAATTTAATACTATTGTTTTTACTGTTTAAATACTTGATTAGTTGTCTGATTTTAAATACTATCGGGTTTCTACATTCACTAATCGAGGAAATAGCCGTGAGCGAGGCGGACGAGTCTGTGCAAATGACTACTTCCTTAAGTTTTTCTTTTCTGACATATATTAATGCTAATAAAATGGCTGACAATTCCGCTGTGTATACGCTATTTATGTCGGGAAGTCTAAAGTTATTGCTAACTGTGTTTGTGTAGAATGCACCACCGGTTCGGCCTTCGCCCCGTGAACCGTCTGTGTATATGTATGTGTATGTGTTGTGTTGTGCTTTGTGTTCGTGGAAGAGTGAGAGTGTTTCTGACGCGGTGACGTGTGTTTTTGTTGTGTGTGAAGAGGCGGTGTGTGTCTGGTGTTGTGTCGAGCCAGTGAGGTGTGAGTGGTGGCGTTGGCATTGTGGTGAGGTGAGCGATGTTGAATAGTGTGAGTGTTTGTCTGATTCTGTGGCTGATAAGCGGGTGTCGTTTTTGTAGTAGTGTTTGCCGTCTAGTGGGTGCGGGGTGATTTAAGATGTGGAATGTTGGGCGTGTGGGGTGTGAACTTGCTCTGGCGTAGAATCTAAGTAGTGTGTATTTGCGTCGGCGGCAGAGTGTGGGAATGTTAGTGTCGATGTGTAAGTTTGTGGTGTTGGTGGTGCGGCAGGCTCCAGTCACGATGCGCAAGGCAGCGTTTTGGACAGTTTGCAATTTTTTAATTTGTTTGGAACATATGTCATCAAATAAGAATGCGTTATAATCCAGTACTGGGCGTATCAGGGAAGTATATAGTTGGAGGAGAGTGGCGCGATCTGCGCCCCACTCTCGACCAGCCAATGACTTCATAATATTAATTCGTCGCGTGCATCTCTGCACTAAATCATTGAAGTGTGGGACGAACGAGAGACGTGTGTCTAGCGTTATTCCCAGATACTTGAATGATTTGACGAAAGGGATAATTTGATTGTTATATTTTAATGGAATGTAGGGTTCCACATATGCAGGTCTCTTTGAAAAAATTAGAGATGCAGATTTACTTGGAGAAATTTCCAGACCCCATTTGTCGCACCATACCTTTATATCAATGAGTACTAGTTGTAACATTTTGCTGGCTTGATCGACACTCGGGTGCGAGAACCACACCGCCAGGTCATCAGCGTACATTGAAAATTTAAGGCCTTTGTCGATCTTGTTAATATTACTGAAAATGTCGTTAATCATAATTAAAAATAGGGTCGGGGAGAGGACCGATCCCTGTGGGACACCGTGGTCCTGATTTTGATTTGGATAATATGTGTTGCCGCACCTTACATTAAAAGTTCTATTTTCTAAAAAGTTTTGGATGAATTTGGCGAGTCGACCTCGAATTCCGGCCTTATGGACCTTTATTAGAAGTGCGGTTTTGTTGACTCTGTCAAACGCAGCTCTCAAATCAAGAAAGAGGGCAATTGTGACCTCTCTCCCTCGAAAGCCGCGCTGGACAGAGTCGATAAGACCAACTAAATTGTCCGCAGTGGAACGACCAGGTCGAAAACCACTTTGGTGTGGGGTAAGTAAATTATTGGATTCAATGTATGTCCTGATGCGTCCATTAACCATGCGTTCGAATAGTTTACATGCACAACTAGTTAGAGAAATAGGGCGATAGCTAGCGGGAGAAGATTTAGGTTTGCGAGGTTTAATTATAGGAATTAGCGTACTATTATGCCAAGATTCAGGGAAAGTGCCGTCAAACCACATGGTATTGAAGGCTGTTAGTAAGTTGGTGAGACCAGTCTCTGTCAAGTTTTTAAAGAAGGAGTAGTCAATTTGATCTGGCCCTACAGAAGTTTTACCACATTTACCTATAGCGTACGTTAACTCTGGGTTGGTAAAAAGAGAGTTGTATATTTCTACGTTATTAGAGTCAAAGCTGATAGATTGAAATTGATCGTTAAGTTGGTTAGCAAAAGTTGGTGTACATTGTTGTGCTGATGATATGTTAGCGTAGTGTTGTGCAAATTGTGTTGCCACCTCTAGGGGGAGCGTGTAAGATGTGTTGTGTATTTGTAAGTGTGGGATTTTGTATGCCGGTGGTCTTTTATTTGAAAACGATTTGATTAATGTCCAAATTTTTGAGAGGGAGGTAAATCGATTAAAGGTAGATGAGAATTCCTGCCAAGATTCTTTTTTTGCTTTGTCAATGATTGTTTTAGCCAAAGAGCGGGTTTTCCGTACTTCGTGTTCGTTTTCTGCAGTTATACAAGATTGAAATTTTCGAAATGCTCTTTTCCGGAGGGCAACAGCTCTTTGGCATTCTGTGTTCCACCACGGGGCAGTACGCTGCCTCGGGTGGTGTTGTGTGTGTGTGCGTGTGTGTGGAATGTGCTGGTGTGCTGATGCGAGAATAGTGTTTAAAAATGTGTTAATGTCGGTCTGGGAGTCTGCGGGGTGACTAGTGTCAATGTGTTTTTGAAAGGAGGACCAGTCGGCTTTGCGAAGGTTCCATCTAGGCAGAGAGTAAAAATTTGTCTGTCCGGAAGGGACTTGGAGTTCTAAGTGAATTGGGAAATGATCGCTAAAAAGAGGGTCTGTTTGTGCGTTAAATGTAAAAAGAGTCGCGATGCGTGGTGTGGCGAAGGCGAGATCGATGGCGCTGTAAGTCACCTCGCCTCCTGAGTGGTGTACGTGTGTGGGTGATTGGTCGTTAAGGAAGACCAAATTATGCCGGTCCAGTAGGTCCAGCATAATTTGGCCTCGGAAAGAGTTCCTAAGGCAGCCCCACGCCCGACTATGCGCGTTGAAATCGCCCATAATCAGACATGGGGTGTTAATGTTTGTAATAAGCTGGGAAAAAGAATCAATGTCTATGTCCTCCGTAGGACGGAAATAAATTGAGATGAGAGTTATTTCTAGCTGAGCGATTTTAATATTAACGCCGACTGCGTCTAAGGTTGTTTGAAGGTCGATTTGATGATGCAAAAGTTGGTTTGAAATAAGCAAAGCCGAGCCGCCTCGGCGAGGTGATGCATTTACGTTATTTGTGTAAAGGCTATAGCCGGCGATTTTCAAGGTATAATTATTAAAGTCGGCGTCAATAAAATGGGTTTCCTGAACAGCGGCTACTAACGGATTATTATTTAAGACGTAATGTTTGAATTGCCCCCAATGGGATATTAAAGATCTAACGATCCATTGGAGGACAAATTCTGACTGTTGATTATTCATTTAGATTTACTTTTACTGTCCAAGCCTTGCCTGGAGGTCGCTCGAGTATGCCTGCGGGGGCGGGCGGCCGGGCGGGAGGGCGAGGAGTGGGAGCGCGAGGAATCTGACGACTGGGTGTCACTCCGAGAGTCGGGGAGGGGAGTGGGCGGGCGGGGAGTTGGAGCGGGAGGGCGGGGGAGGGGAGTGGGCGGGGCGGGCGGGCGGAGAGTTGGAGCGAGAGGGCGGGGCGTGGTTGCGGGCGATAGACTGGGAGACGGCTCTCATGAGAGAGTCGTCCGAGGAGTCCTCCGAGAGTCGGCACTCCGCTGGTGCTGCGGAGGCCGGGGAGGCGGGGCCTGAGTCGATGTTCGACTCGGCTGGGGCGGGGGAGCGCGGTGCCGGTGGATCGGCGGCAGCCTCGCGCTCGAGGGCAGCCAGAGGTGCCATTGGGAACTGGCATGGCGGTCGGGGGGTCTGGCGGTTGGTGGGTCTGGCGGGAGGCCGGTTGGGTGGGGGGGAGGTTCCGGGAGGGGGGAGGGGCGGCCAAGCGCCGGGGGCGAGACCTGGGGAGAGCGGGGCGTCCGGTGGGCGCCGACTATCGCTCCTTTCCATGCGCTTCAGGCGCTCAGCCTCGCGAGCGAGGCCCCAGGCTCTGCACCGGCGGTCCCAGGCCGGGTGGGCCTGGTCGCACGTGGCGCAGCGTGCTGCGCGCGTGCACCCTTCGGTGCCGTGCTCGCCTGCGCACCGTCCACAGGTGGCGGTGCGCACCCGGCAGGTCCACTTTAGGTGGCCGTAGTGCCAGCACTGCTGACACTGCCGGGGGGGGGGGGGGGGGGCGGGATCCACTCTCTGACTGGGGCGGCCACGTACCCACAGTGGATGTGGGTAGGCAGCTCCCTGCCTCTAAAGCGGAGCCGAATCAGCGGGTTGGGCTGGTCGGGTCGCTTTTTGGTGGGCGAGAGGCGCGTGACCTCGCACACCCCTTGGTGTGCGAGCTCTCGGAGGATGAGGTCCTCCGAGAGGGCGGACACGTCTGGGCACCACACCAGACCCTCCACCGAGTTTAGGTGCGCCGGGGCTTCCACGGCGACCTTCGCTCCATTGAATTTGGTCACGCCCATCAGACGGACGTTCTGTGCGGACGTCATCGTCTCGATCAGGAGGGCTCCTGATCGGATGGGCTTGGCGCTGGCGACGTCGCCACTACACATGGCGACCAGCCAGCGCCGGACATTGAATGGGTTTATTGTCTGGAACGGGAGTCCGTCCGTTCGCCACATAAGGAGGCGAGCGGGCCCGTTCGGGGGGGTGGGGTCGGGGGGGAGCTGTGCTCCGGGTCGGCTCCTGGGAAGCCCCTGAGGGGGGCGGGGAGTGGAGCCGGCCAGGGGAGTGCGTGGTCGCGCACCGGGGGACCCCAGAGGGGGGTCGGGTGGGTCGGGGGGACGAGAGTCCGGCGACTGCCAGGCCCCTGAACGGGGCGGGCGGGGCCCCTGAGGGGGGCTGGGAGGGGGACCGTCCAGGGGGGCGCGCGGTCGCGCGCCGGGGAACCCCGGAGGGGGGTCGGGCGGGTCGGGGTGGCGGGGCGGGCGGGGCCCCTGAGGGGGGCTGGGAGGGGGACCGTCCAGGGGGGAGGGCGGTCGCGAGACGGGGAACCCCGGAGGGGGGTCGGGCGGGTCGGGGGGGGGGGGGGGCGGGGTTCCGGGGGGGTAGCCATCGTCGTGGCTCAGGAGGGGAAGGATGGGGGCTAACTGATTACGTTAATTGCCACACACGACAGAACGTGTTGGCAACTGCAAATTAACTTCTCAAGACTGGAGGGGACCTAAACCGTGGAGGAGGCCTATTGCCAATACAAAATTTGTATCTAATGAGTCTACCTACTTAAAAATATCTAGAGTCTACCTATCTAAGGGTCTACAACCCTGCCACACGCACGTGGTCAGGGTTCCGCACCCGGAAGCGGTGAAGGGCTGGAGCAGGCTGGCTGGAGGCGTCTTCAGGTCCGATGTCGATGAAAGGATGGGGTGGGGATGGAAGTCTGTCCTGAATGGTACCGTCTGCGGTCGATCTTAGCGTCTGCGCATGCGCCGCTACGTTGCTATATGCTGTGCTTGCCTGGTGGCGGCCTCGGTGTGTTTACCTGTGTGCGTCGTGCCGTCTGATTCCGTGGCCACTGCAGAGGACCGCAAGGGGCTGTCTAATAGGAGGTCTGTGGTGTCCATGTACCGGGCTGTCTGAGAGCAGGTCTGTGGTTTCCGACGGACAGCTAGTGTCACCGCCTACATTGTCTGTTTGTCTGTCGGAGTGCTCTGACCAGGGTGTTTCTGTCTGCAGGTCGGCGGACCCGACCGTTAAGACCAGCTGGGACTTCCTCGAGTTCATGCTGGCCGGAGCCGTCTCCAAAACGGTCGCCTCCAGCATCGCCTACCCGCATGGTGAGCAACATAATCACACACACACACACGCGCCACACCCGCATACCAGGGCACTGGACGGTGAGCGTCCTCTTGTTCACATTCACTCACTGACACTCGCTCGGTAAAGGTTCAGGTACCGAACTGGACCCATCGCCACTAGGTTCGGCGCCCAGTCCCCTGTCCGGTGGTTCGGCGCCCAGTCCCCAGTCCCCAGTCCCCAGTCCCCAGCCCCCAGCCCGGTGGTTCGGCGCCCAGTCCCCTGTCCTGTGGTTCGGCGCCCAGTCTCCTGTCCGGTGGTTCGGCGCCCCAGTCCCCTGTCCGGTGGTTCGGCGCCCAGTCCCCTGTCCGGTGGTTCGGCGCCCAGTCCCCTGTCCGGTGGTTCGGCGCCCAGTCCCCCAGCCCGGTCCACTATCGCGATACACTGTATAGTCCTCCACCAGTCGCACCTACCTAGACTAGCCGCGTCAGCAAAAACCTGTGCGGGTTCCAATATGACCTTGGCTGGCGAATATGGCTGAGTTGGCTTTGGAGCCGGCCGTCTGACCCGCTCTGACTGGCCGACTCGATGGTGGCTGTTCCGGGCGCCGGGTCCACTGGCACTGTGGCGACCCGTCCAGACAGTCATCGGTGGGGTCACGACACATTTATCAGCATCGCTCACGCACCCTGATACCGGCGACCTGATGCAACCGCCGCTTCGCACCGTGGTTTTCCGCGCCACTCACTGCCCCAGCGTCAGGGGTGTCTCAGGCGGTGTCACAGGCGGCGTCACAGGCGATGTCGTCACTGGCGGTGTCACAGGCGGTGTCGTTACAGGCGGCGTCACAGGCTGTGTCGTCACAGGCGGTGTCGTCACAGGCGGCGTCGTCACATGCGGTGTCACAGGCGGTGTCGTCACATTCGGCGTCACAGGCGGTGTCGTCACTGGCGGTGTCACAGGCGGTGTCGTCACAGGGTGGCTGGCCCTCTTCAACAGACTGCTGACTGCTCAGTGGTGGTTATTCACTGATGACTGTTCAGGGACAGCTGGACAGCTGTGAACTTCACGACTGCGCAGCTGTCGCGGCCTGATGTGATGTCGAGAACGTTCACTTCTCTTCAAGGCATAGTGGCAGCAAAACCACACCTTTGACACGGCAACCGTCAGGGATTCCAACTGCGGTCCCTGCCTCGAGAAGCAGTGACCCCATATTTGCACTAGCCGACCACTGTCGCATGGACGGTCTCACTGTCCTTCAGCTGGCTGAACTGTCCCCTGTGCCGGCCGCCGCCGACAGTGCTGTAGGCTGAGTGACCGGGGAGGGAGGGAGGGAGGGAGGGAGGGAGGGAGGGAGGGAGGGAGGGAGGGAGGGAGGGAGGGAGGGAGGGAGGGAGGGAGGGAGGGAGGGAGGGAGGAGATGGGGTGTCGGTTTGGTCGGCTGCTGACGGGACGCGGCCTTGTCGGGCGCCGCTGACGGCTGTTGTTCTGTACCGGGCCTGTTTACCCCTGCTAGACATCTCCATTTTTCGTCAGCTGGTAACGCTGCCGTCAGCTGGTGACGCTGACGTCAGTTGGTGACGCTGCGTGTTGACTAATCAGCCGCAACAGAAGATGGCGATATGATATAATTTTTAACTTTAAACTTTATCCTGGCATTATGATGCGTCCATTTTGATGAGAATGTGAATGGACGTCGATACTAGTTGTAGTTCTTGCCACTCAAGTGCAGCCTAGTTGGTATTTAGGTGACGCCTTCCGGCCCGAGTGACTGGTAATATTTGCTCGGCTGAGTGCAGTCTGCTTACAATGGTCCGCTGTCCGGGTATCGGAATAGCTGAGCAGCCACCAAAGGTCCACTGTATTGTATTGTATTGTATTGTATTGTATTGTATTGTATTGTATTGTATTGTATTGTATTGTATTGTATTGTATTGTATTGTACACTTCATCCGACCACTTCCACTTAATTCGTAACATACAGAGATAGGGCTACTCTAGGGTCGTCGTCATACAAGATAGCAACGCGATTTCTCTTGTCAAGTGCGTCTCTGCGTCGGTCGGTGACTCGGCTGTATTAGCGACGAAGGAAGGAGGACGTTTCGAACGAGCGGGAGAAGAGTCATTGTTTGTTAACGCACAGCTGGCGCAGAGCACATCGAAGATGGACCACATGGTGCTGTGGTGGAACAGCATTGTCTCCTACAACCTTTGTGGGCCTCCTGTTTCATCCACAAGGTTGTTAGTGGCATTGTCAGATCTTGTCACGCGCTTAGAACTTCATTACAGATTGTATCGGGCCAGATACAGCTCCGATATGCCGCTAATACTCAAACAAGCTATTTTGCGCACACAACTTTCTAATGAAGAACATGCGTGGACTACGACGTGCTCAATGCCGTCGTGTCTTTTTACAGGCGCGTTAGCCAGGGATCTGGATTATACCAGTAAGGCGCTGTAGTTGGCGATGAACGAGCGAGCGCGAAGGAAAGTATGGTGAATTTCAACCCGATCGGGCAAGTAGTTTCTGAGATACACAAAAGAGTGTGTACTTTCAGAGGAACCCCACCCCTGACTAGTGGGAAAGAGGCGGCTGAGAGGTCCCTAACTACACACTAAATTTGAGCACAATCGGCTCAGCCGTTCCTGAGATATAGCATAGGGGTGTGCACTTGCGCACGTGCAGAGGCACCCCACCCCTGATTTGTGGGAAAGTGGTGGCTGAGGGGTCCCTAACCACACACCAATTTGCACACAATCTGCCCAGCCGTTGTGGAGTTTTTGCGACAGAACACTTCAACACCCCTCACGCGGCACGCGGCACGCGCCACGCGCAGTGGTAGTCACCCACGTGAGTCGGCACTGGGTCTCAAACAGGGTAGGTTGGATGGGGCTGCTCAGCAAAGAAGCCCGCTTGCCAATCGGACGTGCGGTTGCAGATATATTAGCTTCTCAAAAGAGTCACCACGGGCCGGGCCGCTCGTATTCATATTTTTCCCCATACACCACGGAAGGACGAGGCTCGTAATAAGTGATCCGTTCTATAATCGGCCGACTGACTTGTGACTCGTCTGCCAGCCTGTGGCATCCCTCTGATGTGACGGACACCGACTCCTCCCCTCCGCCGGTCCGGGTCCGGGTCCGGTCCCGGTCACGGTCACGGCGGCCCGCCGGACCCGAGTCTGCGCCGGTTCCGATACCGACCGCAGATGTCCGGAATGTATACCTGCGTGTGTCGGCCGCCACCGCCGCCGGCGTATCGTGACCTTGAACCTGGCCTCGCCGTGGAGTGGAACTGGGGCCTGGAACTGCGCAGTTCTGCCGACAATCGTCCCGGCCCCGGCGGACGAACGGACTGGGCCGCGCCGGACCGGACCGAGCCGCGCTGGACCGCGTTGGATCGGTCCGGACCAGACCGGACCGGACCGGACCGGACCGGACCGGACCGGATTGAGCCGCGCTGGACCGCGTTGGATCGGACCGGAGCAGACCGGATCGGACCGGACTGAGCCGCGCTGGGCCGCGTTGGATCGGACCGGAGTCGATGGCGTCGGCATCGTTGGCGGCCACGGAGCCAGAGTCGGCCGGTTCAGACTGGCTTGTCTGGATGGTCTGCAGGGCCCAGCCATGTTGGGAGCGGCTCGGCTGTGGTGAGCTGGGCCAGAGTTGGCTGTCCGGCTGTGCCGTCCTGTAGCGGCGGCTCTGGCGGGGTCGGGCCGGCTCGGCTGGCTGCCTGCCTGTCAGTGTTCTCCGTGTGATCAGAGCTCTGTCCTGCTGTGGCGGCTGTGACGGCTGTGGCGGCCGTGGCGGGGTCGGGCCAGCTCGGCTGTCTGCCTGCCTGTCGGTGTTCTCTGTGTGATCAGAGCTCTGTCGGCTGTGGCGGCTGTGGCGGCTGTGACGGCTGTGGCGGCCGTGGCGGGGTCGGGCCAGCTCGGCTGTCTGCCTGCCTGTCGGTGTTCTCTGTGTGATCAGAGCTCTGTCCAGCTGTGGCGGCTCTGGCGGGGTCGGGCCGGCGCGGCTGCCTGCTTGTCAGTGTTCTCCGTGTGATCAGAGCTCTGTCCAGCTGTGGCGGGGTCGGGCCAGCTCGGCTGTCTGCCTGCCTGTCGGTGTTCTCTGTGTGATCAGAGCTCTGTCGGCTGTGGCGGCTCTGGCGGGGTCGGGCCGGCGCGGCTGCCTGCTTGTCAGTGTTCTCCGTGTGATCAGAGCTCTGTCCAGCTGTGGCGGCTCTGGCGGGGTCGGCTCGGCTCAGCTGCCTGCTTGTCAGTGTTCTCCGTGTGATCGAGCTCTGTCCGGCTGTGGCGGCTCTGGCGGGGTCGGGCCGGCTCGGCTGCCTGCCTGTCGGTGTTCTCCGTGTGATCGAGCTCTGTCCGGCTGCGGCGGCTCTGGCGAGGTCGGGCCGGCGCGGCTGCCTGCCTGTCGGTGTTCTCCGTGTGATCAGAGCTCTGTCCAGCTGTGGCGGCTCTGGCGGGGTCGGGCCGGCGCGGCTGCCTGCTTGTCAGTGTTCTCCGTGTGATCAGAGCTCTGTCCAGCTGTGGCGGCTCTGGCGGGGTCGGCCCGGCTCGGCTGCCTGCTTGTCAGTGTTCTCTGTGTGATCGAGCTCTGTCGGCTGCGGCGGCTCTGGCGGGGTCGGCTCGGCTCAGCTGCCTGCCTGTCAGTGTTCTCTGTGTGATCAGAGCTCTGTCCAGGTGTGGCGGCTGTGGCGGGGTCGGGCCGGCTCGGCTGCCTGCCTGTCAGTGTTCTCTGTGTGATCAGAGCTCTGTCCGGCTGTGGCGGCTCTGGCGGGGTCGGCTCGGCTCGGCTGTCTGCTTGTCAGTGTTCTCCGTGTGATCGAGCTCTGTCCGGCTGCGGCGGCTCTGGCGGGGTCGGCTCGGCTCAGCTGCCTGCCTGTCAGTGTTCTCCGTGTGATCAGAGCTCTGTCCAGCTGTGGCGGCTCTGGCGGGGTCGGGCCGGCTCGGCTGCCTGCCTGTCGGTGTTCTCCGTGTGATCGAGCTCTGTCCGGCTGTGGCGGCTCTGGCGGGGTCGGGCCGGCTCGGCTGCCTGCTTGTCAGTGTTCTCCGTGTGATCAGAGCTCTGTCCGGCTGTGGCGGCTCTGGCGGGGTCGGGCCGGCTCGGCTGCCTGCCTGTCGGTGTTCTCCGTGTGATCGAGCTCTGTCCGGCTGTGGCGGCTCTGGCGGGGTCGGGCCGGCTCGGCTGCCTGCCTGTCAGTGTTCTCTGTGTGATCGAGCTCTGTCCAGCTGTGGCGGCTCTGGCGGGGTCGGGCCGGCTCGGCTGCCTGCCTGTCAGTGTTCTCCGTGTGATCGAGCTCTGTCGGCTGTGGCGGCTGTGGCGGGGTCGGCCCGGCTCGGCTGCCTGCGTGTCGGTGTTCTCCGTGTGATCAGAGCTCTGTCGGCTGTGGCGGCTGTGGCGGGGTCGGCCCGGCTCGGCTGCCTGCCTGCTTGTCAGTGTTCTCCGTGTGATCAGAGCTCTGTCCGGCTGTGGCGGCTCTGGCGGGGTCGGCTCGGCTCAGCTGCCTGCCTGTCAGTGTTCTCCGTGTGATCAGAGCTCTGTCGGCTGTGGCGGCTGTGGCGGGGTCGGCCCGGCTCGGCTGCCTGCCTGCTTGTCAGTGTTCTCCGTGTGATCAGAGCTCTGTCCGGCTGTGGCGGCTCTGGCGGGGTCGGCTCGGCTCGGCTGCCTGCCTGTCAGTGTTCTCCGTGTGATCAGAGCTCTGTCGGCTGTGGCGGCTGTGGCGGGGTCGGCCCGGCTCGGCTGCCTGCCTGCTTGTCAGTGTTCTCCGTGTGATCAGAGCTCTGTCCGGCTGTGGCGGCTCTGGCGGGGTCGGCTCGGCTCGGCTGCCTGCCTGTCAGTGTTCTCCGTGTCATCAGAGCTCTGTCGGCTGTGGCGGCTGTGGCGGGGTCGGCCCGGCTCGGCTGCCTGCCTGCTTGTCAGTGTTCTCCGTGTGATCAGAGCTCTGTCCAGCTGTGGCGGCTCTGGCGGGGTCGGCTCGGCTCAGCTGCCTGCCTGTCAGTGTTCTCCGTGTGATCAGAGCTCTGTCGGCTGTGGCGGCTGTGGCGGGGTCGGCCCGGCTCGGCTGCCTGCCTGCTTGTCAGTGTTCTCCGTGTGATCAGAGCTCTGTCCAGCTGTGGCGGGGTCGGGCCAGCTCGGTTGCCTCTCCGTGTGATCGATGGGTGTGCCCGTGCTGTGACGTATGACGGTTACAGGTCTGACGACAGCAGAGCCAACCAGAGTGTCACGCACAGCGAAATGGTGTGCTAGTAGCATTCGATATTCTCAGCCACTTTGAGTTTGATCATTGTCAAACAAGTGACGAAAAGCTCTCCGAAATTACATCGAAATCAATTGACCTAGGCCTTTTAGTTATCCATTCGTGTCCCTTTTGCCACGTGTATTGGCGACCAACCAACAGTTCAGACTGACCCCGCCGGCCGACCGAGCTTGACACCGGGCCGGGGTCACAGGGGCGCGCTCAGGCGCACAGTCAGGGGCATAACACCTTTGACCGCGGAAGCATAGATGACGGCGGTCCGAAATCCCATCTTAGATAGACGGATGTGTTCGTCCTGGCGTTTCCACGTCTGATCTACATTTCCCATCGTCCCACCGTCAACTCCCACCGACCCACAGCCTGCGTTTGATAGCGATTCGATCGTGTCTTTGTTTTTGGTCCTGGCTGCACAAGTCTTATCACAGTCAGCCCGGTGCACCCTGCACGGCGCACACAGGCCGGAGGCCGGCTGCCGACCGGTTCCTGGGGACATACGGGCCACGCACGGACCTGAACTGGACTGAATAATCACTGGAAGGGAAGGGTGCCTGAGCGCAGTTGCGGCCGGCCGCCATATTGCGGTGAATAACACGGGCAGCCGCCCGTGTTAAGCGGGCACCCTGGCTGACATTTGACAATATATTGAGCGAACTTCTAGTGGTAGCGCAATATGACTACCACTGCAACGTTCCAAATTGAATGCGGAATGATTCTAGGTGTTCAGATTAATTTCGCGCGAAATAAAACTGAACACCTATAATCATTCTGCATTCAATTTGGAACGTTGTAGTGGTAGTCATATTGCGCTACCACTGGTAGTTCGCTCAATATATTGTCAAATGTCAGCCGTGGGTGCCGCCTCCCGATCCTTTTAACACGGGCGGCCGCCTTTTTGGTCTGCACAAGATGGCGGCCGGCATTAGACAGCCCGGCCGGTAAGGGTCCACGGCGTATGCCGCTCTCTAACCGGGACCGGCCGGCTGCGGGTGCCCGGTACAGTGTACACACATGGCGGCTAAAGTTGGCACGCTGTATCAGTCGCCTGTGTGTGTGTGTGTGTGTGTGTGTGTGTGTGTGTGTGTGTGTGTGTGTGTGTGTGTGTGTGTGTGTGTGTGTGTGTGTGTGTGTGTGTGTGTGTGTGTGTGTGTGTGTGTGTGTGTGTGTGTGTGTGTGTGTGTGTGTGTGTGTGTGTGTGTGTGTGTGTGTGTGTGTGTGTGTGTGTGTGTGTGTGTGTGTGTGTGTGTGTGTGTGTGTGTGTGTGTGTGTGTGTGTGTGTGTGTGTGTGTGTGTGTGTGTGTGTGTGTGTGTGTGTGTGTGTGTGTGTGTGTGTGTGTGTGTGTGTGTGTGTGTGTGTGTGTGTGTGTGTGTGTGTGTGTGTGTGTGTGTGTGTGTGTGTGTGTGTGTGTGTGTGTGTGTGTGTGTGTGTGTGTGTGTGTGTGTGTGTGTGTGTGTGTGTGTGTGTGTGTGTGTGTGTGTGTGTGTGTGTGTGTGTGTGTGTGTGTGTGTGTGTGTGTGTGTGTGTGTGTGTGTGTGTGTGTGTGTGTGTGTGTGTGTGTGTGTGTGTGTGTGTGTGTGTGTGTGTGTGTGTGTGTGTGTGTGTGTGTGTGTGTGTGTGTGTGTGTGTGTGTGTGTGTGTGTGTGTGTGTGTGTGTGTGTGTGTGTGTGTGTGTGTGTGTGTGTGTGTGTGTGTGTGTGTGTGTGTGTGTGTGTGTGTGTGTGTGTGTGTGTGTGTGTGTGTGTGTGTGTGTGTGTGTGTGTGTGTGTGTGTGTGTGTGTGTGTGTGTGTGTGTGTGTGTGTGTGTGTGTGTGTGTGTGTGTGTGTGTGTGTGTGTGTGTGTGTGTGTGTGTGTGTGTGTGTGTGTGTGTGTGTGTGTGTGTGTGTGTGTGTGTGTGTGTGTGTGTGTGTGTGTGTGTGTGTGTGTGTGTGTGTGTGTGTGTGTGTTGGGGGAGGGGGGGGGGGGTCTGCGGACTTCGGACGGCGCTCAAGGGCGGCCTGGTGGTGACCGGCGAGCCTCCCCGGGTGGACGGCGTTGGGCAGAGTTCCGCGTGCTGTCAGAAACGGTTAGTCATGACTATGACGGTATACCGGCCAACAATAGGCAGCCTTTGTGACCGGCGTAGTTTGCAAGACAACACCTCCGCTAAGTCACTCGCCCTCACACACCCTCACCGTACCATCCTGACAACCAACTGCCGACGAATCATCCGGCCTGTGACCCTTCCTGCAAACCGACCCCTGCGCGACCCTTACTGTAAACCGACACCTGCGCGATCCTTACTGCAAACCGACCCCTGCGCGACCCTTACTGCAAACCGACCCCTGCACGACCCTGCTGCAAACCGACCCCTGCGACCCTGACTGTAAACCGACCCCTGCGCGACCCTTACTGCAAACTGACCCCTGCGACACCTGCTGCAAACCGACCCCTGCGACCCTGACTGTAAACTGACCCCTGCGCGACCCTTACTGCAAACTGACCCCTGCGACACCTGCTGCAAACTGACCCCTCGCCGCCGCCGCCGCCGCCGCCGCCGCCGCCGCCGCGTACCGGGGCTGCCCGATAGCCCAGCGATTAGAGTTGCAGAATTCTGGTCCCAGCGTCCCAGTGCCGGGACCAGACCTGGTCACGGCCGTGACTGAAGCTGTGACTCTCCAGTGGCCAGCTCATGCCATGGCCGTGACTGGGCTGTGACCAAAGATCTCGGATTTTCTGCACCTCTACCAGCGACTGACCCCGACAGACAACACCGCACCGCACCCCACTCCGTCTGACCGTCATCCGACGCCGAACCCCGGGCCCCCGCCGTATCCGATCGGCGGCCGCCTGCACACTGATATTCACATCTCAGTCGACCACACACATGACTCCTACGACATTCAAACCACAACCGGTGCGGTACTTCTGCGAGCACAGTAATACTGCATCTGCTTTTCAATGAAGAAGGTGCCCAGTGCCGGCAATTCGATCAGACTGACTGAGCCGATTCACGGAGTTGCCTGTGGATTTGTCGTGGTGCATCAGAATGGTGTCGCGGGCCACGGTCAAGGCCAGCTTCGTACCAGCTGGACCGCTCTCCTTCCGCGGACAAAGTTGCCGATGAAGTTTGTAATCACGTGTTTCGGGCAAATGGTCAAGTGAAACCAATCGCCTTTTTCACCTTCCTCCAGTGACAGAAGGAACCCATGTCATCTTTTGAATTCAACATGAATCTGCTCCTCTGCAAGCTACATGGTGAGCGCCTGGTTGAGATTGCCGTCGAGGTTATGTTGTGTTCCGGGCTGCTGTCGAGTGCCATATGGTGCTCTACAGCAGCCATATAGTGCCATATGGTATATATATATATATAGTGCCATATGTGCCTCGTGGTGCTCTACGCCCGCTGCTGACGCGCTGTTTACCGACGCCACGCGTGTGTTTCGCGCGCCGGTGGCACGGTGCGTGTCCGTGTGACCTCTGAAGGACGGCCCGTGTGACCTCTGAGGGACGGTCCGTGTGACCTCTGAGTGACCTGCCGGGGCGGCATTGGCGCGGAACTGGGCCGACTGGAGGGCCAAGGACAGGGCAGGGATCCCACCCCGAGCGGGCCGAGGACAGGGCAGGGAATCCCACCCCGAGCGGGCCAAGGACAGGGCAGGGATCCCACCCCGAGCGGGCCGAGGACAGGGCAGGGAATCCCACCCCGAGCGGGCCGAGGACAGGGCAGGGATCCCACCCCGAGCGGGCTGAAGACAGGGCAGGGAATCCCACCCCGAGCCCAGCGCTAGCCAGCCGGGGATGGCCGGAGAGCGCCGGGGAGAGCCGGGCTCCGCGGATACTGGCAGGGGTCTCCAGGTTCTTTGAGAACTTTAGAGTCAGCGGGGTGACTGATTACAGGTAGCGAAGGGGAGGAGCAGGTAGCGGAGACCAGAAGAACTCTGCCGGTTCCCGACCGGCTCGGCGTGTCCCTCCGGTCACGTGTGTCGGTCCCTCCGGTCACGTGTCGGTCCCTCCGGTCACCTGTCCGGTCCCTCCAGTCACGTGTCGGGTCCCTCCAGTCACGTGTCGGTCCCTCCGGTCACGTGTCGGTCCCTCCGGTCACGTGTCTGGTCCCTCCAGTCACGTGTCGGGTCCCTCCAGTCACGTGTCGGTCCCTCCGGTCACGTGTCGGTCTCTCCGGTCACGTGTCGATCCCTCCAGTCACGTGTCGGTCCCTCCGGTCACGTGTCGGTCCCTCCGGTCACGTGTCGGTCCCTCCGGTCACGTGTCGGTTCACGTGTGTCGGTGTGGGTCCGCCGGCTGACGTCCCGCCCACCTCCAACACACGGTCTGACAGACATTGGCCGCCCGGCCCCTCCCAATGGCCCGCGGTGGGTGCAGCGCCGTTGGCATTGAGAGACGGAGAGTGGCGGGCTGGCCGGCTCCGTCGCACAGTGGCTTGACTAGCTTATGCCACGTTTGAAGTATATGATTGATGGTTCGAAAATAGAAACAAGTTTTTTCTCCTTCTCCAAACTCTGTTTATCCGGTTGCTCGTGTGTTTTGTGTTTGGCTTCCGTTCGCATATGATGGATGAACGACACAGCGCAGCTCAGTGCTGGTCCATCTGCGACGCATTTCCCTATTGGAACTGACAGCGGACGGTGTGTATGACGTCACTGTGACGTCAATGGGGCAGACCATGCGTGAGCGCCGCGTGTTTGGCAGTGACTGGGCCGTGTCTCCGTTGTGTCTCCGTTGTGTCCACAGCGGGGAGACTGGGGTTCAGTGGCCGGAGAGAGTTGCTGTGACGTCATCCAGCTGTGTCGGCTGAGCTGATCTGGATCAACGGCATGTTCTGCAGGCGGCGCCACTGACCAGCGGCCGTCTGTTACTGCCGAGCGGCCGTCTGTTACTGCCGAGCGGCTGTCTGTTACTGCCGAGCGGCCGTCTGTTACTGCCGAGCGGCTGTCTGTTACTGCCGAGCGGCCGTCTGTTACTGCCGAGCGGCCGTCTGTTACTGCCGAGCGGCCGTCTGTTACTTCCGAGCGGCCGTCTGTTACTTCCGAGCGGCCGTCTGTTACTGCCGAGCGGCCGTCTGTTACTGCCGAGCGGCCGTCTGTTACTGCCGAGCGGCCGTCTGTTACTGCCGAGCGGCCGTCTGTTACTGCCGAGCGGCCGTCTGTTACTGCCGAGCGGCCGTCTGTTACTGCCGAGCGGCCGTCTGTTACTGCCGAGCGGCCGTCTGTTACTGCCGAGCGGCCGTCTGTTACTGCCGAGCGGCCGTCTGTTACTGCCGAGCGGCCGTCTGTTACTGCCGAGCGGCCGTCTGTTACTGCCGAGCGGCCGTCTGTTACTGCCGAGCGGACGCTGGCCGTTACCCAGAGATGACGCTGCCCTGCCCCTGTCTGTCTGCAGAGGTGTACAGCCCCTGTATGTGTCCATCACGCTGAGATGACGCTACCCTGCCCCCGTCTGTCTGCAGAGGTGTACACCCCCTGTATGTGTCAGTCACTCTGAGATGACGCTGCCCTGCCCCCGTCTCTCTGCAGAGGTGTACACCCCTGTATGTGTCAGTCACTCTGAGATGACTGTCTGCAGAGGTGTACAGCATCTGACATGTTCCCGTCCCCGTCTGTCTCGGCAGAGGTGGCGCGTACCGGATGCGGGAGGAGGGCACCAAGTACCGCGGCTTCTTCCAGACGCTGTACCTGGTCTGGTGCGAGGAGGGCTGTCGTGGCCTGTACCGCGGCCTGGGCACCCAGCTGGTCCGCCAGATCCCCAACACGGCCATCATGATGGCCACATACGAGGCAGTCGTCTACATGCTCAGGTGAGAGGCAAGGTGTCTTCAGCTCCTCTCCCCTCCTCTCCCCAGCTCCTCTCCCCTCCCCTCCCCAGCTCTCTACCCTCCCCTCCCCTCCCAGCTCCTCTCCCCTCCTCTCCCCAGCTCATCTCCCCTCTCCTCTCCTCTCCTCTCCTCTCCTCTCCTCTCCTCTCCTCTCCTCTCCTCTCCTCTCCTCTCCTCTCCTCTCCTCTCCTCTCCTCCTCCTCTCCTCTCCTCTCCTCTCCTCTCCTCTCCTCTCCTCTCCTCTCCTCTCCGTATCCTAAGCGTGTATCAGACGTTATATAAACAGCGTGTGTCAGACGTTATATAAACCATCGTGTGTCAGACGTTATATAAACCAGCGTGTGTCAGACGTTATATAAACCAGCGTGTGTCAGACGTTACATAAACAAACGTGTGTCAGACGTTATATAAACAAGCGTGTGTCAGACGTTATATAAACCAGCGTGTGTCAGACGTTATATAAACCAGCGTGTGTCAGACGTTACATAAACAAACGTGTGTCAGACGTTATATAAACCAGCGTGTGTCAGACGTTATATAAACCAGCGTGTGTCGGACGTTATATAAACCAGCGTGTGTCAGACGTTATAAACCAGTGTGTGTCAGACGTTATATAAACCAGCGTGTGTCAGCGTGTCAGCGAACGGAACTCCCTGCACATTGAAATGTTGGACGTGTTCGGAGCACCACAGACGCACACGGCCGGGGCCCGGGCCTCGGCTGAGATGACCTGCCGTTACTCAGTGCAGCGGTATGGAAAATTACCCGGCCGTGGTGACAGACAGGCTGCGCTGGCGCTATTTCTGGTCAGCGCCGGACCGCGAGCTGGCCAGCACGGCGCTAACGTAAACAGGCGGCGACTGTTGCGTCAGATGGCGGCTCACACTTGATCGATCGTGCCAATCACTGTCCGTATCTGCCACTGGTCACTGGTCAGACCCTCCGAACGGTTCAGACCACTGCGCGTCCCGGGACAATGTCCGCCCGAGCGGCCGCGCCTCCCACCGGACCACCGACGTCACGGAGGTTTTCTATGGCGTATTTCATCAGCCGTGCGACGTGCCATGTTTAGGCTGCTGTTGGTCCCTGCCTCTGCTGACCGGGTAAGGTCAGAAGTCCAGCGTTATCCCAACTGAGCTACAGGGGCGGACAAAAAGCATAGGGGTGTGCACGTGCGCACGTGCAGTCACCCCACCCGAGTTCTGGGAAAGTGGCGGCTGAGGGGTCCCTAACCACACCCAAATTTGCACACAATCTGCCCAGCCGTTGCGGAGTTTTGTGTTGTTGCGAGAAAACACTTTTCAATACCCCTGGCGCGGTACGCGGCACGCGCCACGCGCAGTGGTAGTTACCCACGTGAGTCGGCACTGGTCTCAAACAGGGTAGGTTGGATGGGGCTGCTCAGCAAAGAACCCCGCTCATCAGTCGGAGGTGTGGTTGCAGAGATATGAGCTTCTCAAAAGCGTCGCCACGGGTCGGGTCGGGCCGCTCATATTCCGAGTTTTCCCATATTGCGCTCGCTCGTAACAACTAACAACATCAGGTCACCGTTGCACTTTCATATGCTGCTCTGC
>JAXIVJ010018626.1:0-22568 GCA_036785665.1 Chirona hameri
GTCAATGTATCTTACTAAGAATTTTGGTTTCTGCGAGATATTCTCCAGAGTCTGTCGTTCAAGTCTGTCTAAAAAGAGTATGGCTATTGGAGGCGCACAAGGATTGCCCATGGCGATCCCAAGTTTCTGGCGATAGTACTGCTCATTGAAACTAAACACATTTTCATTAAGACACTGATCCAGGAGAATTCTCACATCCTCTGGTGTTAGTCCGAATGTGTCCACTTCCTGGAGATGCGTTCTCAGTTTTTCAATCACTGCTTCTATCGCCTCCGCTACCGGAATACTACCATACAGATTTACAACGTCTATGCTGAAAAAGATAGCTCCTTCGGGGATACCATGCCTTTCTGTATGAGAGTGGATTCTGTTTAAAAAATCCTGAGTGTTTCACAAGTGGGTTGGTACGAATTTCAAAAGCTGTTTTAAAATGCGCTCCAGGAGACACGACGCCTTTTTAGTTGGTCCATCACATCCAGAGATCACTGGCCTGAGGGGAACTGATGGTTTATGATCCTTAGGCAGACCGTAGAAAACTGGTGTTCGGCTATGGTTTGGAGTTAGCTCCCTAATGGTCCTTTCTGGCAACTTATCTTTAGACACCGACTTAAAGATACGTTTAGTTTTAGCTTCGACCTTAGGAACGGGATTCTTATCCAGTTTGTTATAGTTCCTGCCATCTCCTAAAATGTCCTGAGCTTTGTCTAAATACGTACTTTTATCCATGATAACAAACCCCTTACATTTGTCACTTTGTTTTATAACTACGTCATCGTTTTTCTGTAACGCCTTGATAAATTGACGTTCATCGTCCGATACATTGTTATTAACAACATTGTGATTTTTATACGTTTTGACAATCTCTTCCTTCAGCTTTTTTAAACTCAACTCAACGTCAACATTACTGGGAGGTGGAAATCTTTTATCAGTATCGGCAAACCTAAACGACAAACCCGACTGTGTAGAAGCCCGCTGAGCTGTAGTCGTCGCCTCCGACGCCCCTCCGGTGTCGATGCCCGCTACTCCGGTCGCAGCCGCCGAGGTCGTCGGCCCATGGTCCTCCGACGTTCCGTTGCGGGGTGTCTCCGTCCCTGCCGACGTTCCATCGTCCCCGGCAGCTCCAGGCGCCGGCGCTGCCAGAGCCGATGGCCCGGCGTCGACGTGTCCCGCGTGCGTTGAGGCCGGTACCGACGGCCGTCGTCCATAACCGCATCTCGATTGCCGGCCGGTGCACGCGATCTTGCTATGGTGTCCTTCCACCTTTTGGCGTATGCGAGACGTTCCACTCCTTTTTCAGCTTCCAGTAAAACGGTCCTCGAAATCTTTTGAGTCAAAGCGAAGTTCGGTCCCTTCGAAAGTAGCTGAAGGCTTTTATTGTCGAGTTCAAGAGAAGACAAATTGTTGACCTTTTTTGGTTTAGGCACGGCTCCCTCGCCTTCATCCGGATGGATACGTGCTGTCTCGCTCAGACGTGAATGAAACTTCTTTAATAATCGTGGTCGGTTCTCACGAATAGTAGCATCAAAGATACGCTCACATGTAGCATAGATGTACGCCAATCTACCTTCATCAAGAAAATCAGCGACCGTTGATGCAAGCCGATCCCTTTATCTGCTAAGATAGGCTTTTGTCTTGTACGTTTCTGATATAGCCTCGTTTAGAAGAGAACTAGAAAGCCTTCTACATTTTGACTGAACTGAATGATTGTCGCGGAAAATCTTGTTCATAGGCCTAAGAGCGTCTTCTTAAGAGCGTGTCGAAATGTTTTACTGTTTGATAAAGGCCTGTGGCCGAAATATTACAACATAATAATAACATTTGGATAACATTGGATTTTCACATTTTCGAGGAAAAGGTCATGTTTTTTAGTTTATTAATTATATCAAACATGTTCCTCGCACAAGCACTAAACTCTATAAAGTAATGTATTCCTTGATTAATTGGCTTTCTAATGATGTTTCACTGGTTGATGCATGTTGTAAGGTAAAAAAGTTATAGGGGTTAATAGGTTTCGCGAGGCTAAATCCCCTTTTACGCCCACTGTGGCGTCGCCGCGTCCTCAGGTCATCCAGGTCAGAACCCCGTGGTTCTGCCACCTGACCTGCCCCGCCGTCGCCGCGTCCTCAGGTCATCCAGGTCAGAACCCCGGGGTTCTGCCACCTGACCTGTCCCGCCGTCATCGTCTCTTCAGGCCATCCAGGTGGCAGAACCCCGGGTTCTGCCACCTGACCTGTCCCGTCGCCGCCCGTCCCCAGGCCATCCAGGTCAGAACCCCGGGGTTCTGTCACCTGACCTGTCCCGCCACCGCGTTCCCAGGCCATCCAGGTCAGAACCCCGGGGTTCTGCCACCTGACCTGTCCGGCCGCCACCGCGTCCTCAGGTCATCCAGGTCAGAACCCCGGGGTTCTGCCACCTGACCTGTCCGGCCGCCACCGCGTCCTCAGGCCATCCAGGTCAGAACCCCGGGGTTCTGCCACCTGACCTGTCCCGCCACCGCGTTCCCAGGCCATCCAGGTCAGAACCCCGGAGTTCTGCCACCTGACCTGTCCCGCCGTCACGTTCCCAGGCCATCCAGGTCAGAACCCCGGGGTTCTGCCACCTGACCTGTCCCGTCGCCGCCCGTCCCCAGGCCATCCAGGTCAGAACCCCGGAGTTCTGCCACCTGACCTGTCCCGTCGCCGCCCGTCCCCAGGCCATCCAGGTCAGAACCCCGGGGTTCTGCCACCTGACCTGTTCCGCCACCGCGTTCCCAGGCCATCCAGGTCAGAACCCCGGAGTTCTGCCACCTGACCTGTCCCGTCGCCGCCCGTCCCCAGGCCATCCAGGTCAGAACCCCAGGGTTCTGCCACCTGACCTGTCCCGCCGCCACCGCGTCCTCAGGTCATCCAGGTCAGAACCCCGGGGTTCTGCCACCTGACCTGTCCCGTCGCCGCCCGTCCCCAGGCCATCCAGGTCAGAACCCCGGGGTTCTGCCACCTGACCTGTCCCGCCACCGCGTTCCCAGGCCATCCAGGTCAGAACCCCGGAGTTCTGCCACCTGACCTGTCCCGTCGCCGCCCGTCCCCAGGCCATCCAGGTCAGAACCCCAGGGTTCTGCCACCTGACCTGTCCCGCCGCCACCGCGTCCTCGGGTCATCCAGGTCAGAACCCCGGGGTTCTGCCACCTGACCTGTCCCGTCGCCGCCCGTCCCCAGGCCATCCAGGTCAGAACCCCGGGGTTCTGCCACCTGCCTTGCCCGGCCGCCGCGTCCTCAGGTCATCCAGGTCAGAACCCCGGGGTTCTGCCACCTGACCTGTCCCGCCGCCACCGCGTCCTCAGGCCATCCAGGTCAGAACCCCGGAGTTCTGCCACCTGACCTGTCCCGTCGCCGCCCGTCCCCAGGCCATCCAGGTCAGAACCCCGGAGTTCTGCCACCTGACCTGTCCCGCCGTCGCCGCGTCCCCAGGCCATCCAGGTCAGAACCCCGGAGTTCTGCCACCTGACCTGTCCCGTCGCCGCCCGTCCCCAGGCCATCCAGGTCAGAACCCCGGGGTTCTGCCACCTGACCTGTCCCGCCACCGCGTTCCCAGGCCATCCAGGTCAGAACCCCGGAGTTCTGCCACCTGACCTGTCCCGTCGCCGCCCGTCACCAGGCCATCCAGGTCAGAACCCCAGGGTTCTGCCACCTGACCTGTCCCGCCGCCACCGCGTCCTCAGGTCATCCAGGTCAGAACCCCGGGGTTCTGCCACCTGACCTGTCCCGTCGCCGCCCGTCCCCAGGCCATCCAGGTCAGAACCCCGGGGTTCTGCCACCTGCCTTGCCCGGCCGCCGCGTCCTCAGGCCATCCAGGTAAGAACCCCGGGGTTCTGCCACCTGACCTGTCCCGCCACCGCGTTCCCAGGCCATCCAGGTCAGAACCCCGGAGTTCTGCCACCTGACCTGTCCCGTCGCCGCCCGTCCCCAGACCATCCAGGTCAGAACCTCGGGGTTCTGCCACCTGATCTGTCCCGCCGCCGCCCGTCCCCAGGCCATCCAGGTCAGAACCCCGGGGTTCTGCCACCTGACCTGTCCCGCCGCCACCGCGTCCTCAGGTCATCCAGGTCAGAACCCCGGGGTTCTGCCACCTGACCTGTCCGGCCGCCACCGCGTCCTCAGGTCATCCAGGTCAGAACCCCGGGGTTCTGCCACCTGACCTGTCCCGCCGCCACCGCGTCCTCAGGCCATCCAGGTCAGAACCCCGGGGTTCTGCCACCTGACCTGTCCCGCCGCCACCGCGTCCTCAGGTCATCCAGGTCAGAACCCCGGGGTTCTGCCACCTGACCTGTCCGGCCGCCACCGCGTCCTCAGGTCATCCAGGTCAGAACCCCGGGGTTCTGCCACCTGACCTGTCCCGCCACCGCGTTCTCAGGTCATCCAGGTCAGAACCCCGGGGTTCTGCCACCTGACCTGTCCCGCCGCCACCGCATCCTCAGGCCATCCAGGTCAGAACCCCGGGGTTCTGCCACCTGACCTGTCCCGCCGTCGCCGCGTCCTCAGGTCATCCAGGTCAGAACCCCGGGGTTCTGCCACCTGACCTGTCCGGCCGCCACCGCGTCCTCAGGTCATCCAGGTCAGAACCCCGGGGTTCTGCCACCTGACCTGTCCCGCCGCCACCGCGTCCTCAGGCCATCCAGGTCAGAACCCCGGGGTTCTGCCACCTGACCTGTCCCGCCGCCACCGCGTCCTCAGGTCATCCAGGTCAGAACCCCGGGGTTCTGCCACCTGACCTGTCCCGCCGCCACCGCGTCCTCAGGTCATCCAGGTCAGAACCCCGGGGTTCTGCCACCTGACCTGTCCCGCCGCCGCGTTCCCAGGCCATCCAGGTCAGAACCCCGGGGTTCTGCCACCTGACCTGTCCCGCCGCCGCGTTCCCAGGCCATCCAGGTCAGAACCCCGGGGTTCTGCCACCTGACCTGTCCGGCCGCCACCGCGTTCCCAGGCCATCCAGGTCAGAACCCCGGGGTTCTGCCACCTGACCTGTCCCGCCGCCACCGCGTCCTCAGGTCATCCAGGTCAGAACCCCGGGGTTCTTCCACCTGACCTGTCCGGCCGCCACCGCGTCCTCAGGTCATCCAGGTGGCAGAACCCCGGGGTTTTGCCACCTGACATGTCCGGCCGTCACCCCGTCCTCAGGTCATCCAGGTCAGAACCCCGGGGTTCTGCCACCTGACCTGTCCGGCCGCCACCGCGTCCTCAGGTCATCCAGGTGTCAGAACCCCGGGGTTCTGCCACCTGACCTGTCCCGCCGCCACCGCGTCCTCAGGTCATCCAGGTCAGAACCCCGGGGTTCTGCCACCTGACCTGTCTGGCCGTCACCGCGTCCTCAGGTCATCCAGGTGGCAGAACCCCGGGGTTCTGCCACCTGACCTGTCCCGCCGCCACCGCGTCCTCAGGTCATCCAGGTCAGAACCCCGGGGTTCTGCCACCTGACCTGTCCCGCCGCCACCGCGTCCTCAGGTCATCCAGGTCAGAACCCCGGGGTTCTGCCACCTGACCTGTCCCGCCGCCACCGCGTCCTCAGGTCATCCAGGTGGCAGAACCCCGGGGTTCTGCCACCTGACCTGTCCGGCCAGCCGGCGGGGTACAACAACACGTCGTCGGTGACGTCACTGGGCGCCGGCGCTGCTCCGCCCCCGCGTGGCTCACACGGCGGCGAGCTGGGTATTGGTAAGCAGGTGACTAACACCACTGGTGCTGGGCGGAGTCGCGCTCCACGACCTCTCTGTTTTGCCGCTTGTTTTCGAGTGGCGCCCGCTCGGTCGATGAATGCCAATGGGCTTGCCATGGAGCCGACGCATACCAATGACGCACAGGTGTCGCAACGGTCGTGTCGCTGTCGCCGGATACATTGGAAAGCGAGGTCTATTGAGCGGCATTCCAAACGCAGATAAGTCGCTGCATATCGTAACTCCGGGGAAATGCCTCGCTCTGGTGCCAGTTTGAGTCGTAAGACAGTTCTTAAACTATTGTTGAACCTTGAGTTGAGGTGTTCTTTGAACAGGGTGACGAAGTGTAAAGTGTTGTTATGGGTCAAACCACATTAGCTCCTTCAAAAGTGACCAGGGTCCTTTGTCCTGTACACGTGGCCAACGGTCCCTCGTTACATCTGGTCACGGGTGAAGAGTGGCCTCGTTAATCTCAACTCCTCTTCTGGCGGCCAATATTTCATTGCTGCTGACACATGCTCAAAAGAACGACCAGGCGAGTTGCTGAGTCCCTTGTCAGCAGCATGCCGAGTGTCCGTCGGAGCCACAGGTCCCCTCAGCAGACGTCAGTCGCCGCGCTGCTCTGACGTTCCCGCAGCCCACATCGCCGACATCGGTACATCGGTACATCGGTACATCGGTACATCGGTACATCGGCACATCGGTACATCGGTACATCGGTACAGCGTGGAATGTTTGGTACAGCCCGGTACACAGCTGGCTACCTTAGTAAGTGGTACAGACCGTTTCGGCACTGAACTACCGGAAATAATGTGCCCTCTATACGTTCATCACGTATCATCCCGGGTGATTCGGCTATTTTATGTCAGGGCTAACCTCAGAACGCTATTTTTCAGAATAGAATTAAATCATTCTTCGTTCCCCCATAATCATTTATCATACTGATTGGTTTTGTCACAAGAAACCAGGTCGTGATTACCATGATAAATACTATCGGCGGCATGTCGATGATAGTAATTATTGCGGCAAGTATTACACCATTTTAATTAACTCGAAAATGCACTCACAACAGAAGTAAGCCAGACAAAGAAACCATGGGGTTCCAACGATTACATGGGTCCAAACAGCTGCTGGGCCGAACGACGCGCGAAATATGCCGAGCTCTAACCTCTCCCTCAGTCACGAGCTGCTGGGTCGAACGACGCGCGAAATATGCCCAGCTCTAACCTCTCCCTCAGTCACGAGCTGCTGGGTCGAACGACGCGCGAAATATGCCCAGCTCTAACCTCTCCCTCAGTCACGAGCTGCTGGGTCGAACGACGCGCGAAATATGCCCAGCTCTAACCTCTCCCTCAGTCACGAACTGCGCTCTGATAGGGCCAGTGGTCAGGCTCATTGTTGAGACTGTGGCCGGGACTGTGGCAGGGACTGTGGCCGAGCCCGTGGCAGAGACTGTGGCAGAGACCGTGGCCGAGACTGTGGCAGAGTCCGTGGCCGAGACTGTGACAGAGCCCGTGGTCGGGACTGTGGCAGGGACTGTGGCAGATACCGTGGCCGAGACTGTGGCAGAGACTGTGGCCGAGACTGTGGCAGAGTCCGTGGCTGAGACTGTGGCAGAGCCCGTGGTCGGGACTGTGGCAGAGCCCGTGGCCGGGATTGTGGCAGGGACTGTGGCAGATACCGTGGCCGGGACTGTGGCAGAGTCCGTGGCCGGGACTGTGGCAGAGCCCGTGGTCGGAACTGTGGCAGAGTCCGTGACCGGGACTGTGGCAGAGTCCGTGGCCGGGACTGTGGCAGAGCCCGTGGCCGGGACTGTGGCAGAGCCCGTGGTCGGGACTGTGGCAGGGACCGTGGCAGAGTCCGTGGTCAGGACTGTGGCAGGGACCGTGGCAGAGCCCGTGGTCGAGACTGTGGCAGAGTCCGTGGCAGAGTCCGTGGCCGGGACTGTGGCAGAGCCCGTGGCAGAGTCCGTGGCCGGGACTGTGGCAGAGCCCGTGGCAGAGTCCGTGGCCGGGACTGTGGCAGAGCCCGTGGCAGAGTCCGTGGTCGGGACTGTGGCAGAGTCCGTGTCTGGGACTCAGGCTGGGCGCGGCCGGTTCGGGCACGTGCCGGTCGGCCGGTCAGCCGGGGCCGAGTCCCACAGTTGATCCAGGCCAGCCGGGGTCAAGGTCACGCGCCGCAGCCGCCGCCGCCGCCGGCTGTGTGTCGCGGTATGCCGGGCCTGTGTGTCGCGGTGTGTCGGCCCTGTGTGTCGCGGTGTGCCGGGCCTGTGTGTCGCGGTGTGCCGGCCCTGTGTGTCGCGGTGTGTCGGAGCCGAGTGTGAGCGAGCAGGGTGAACTGCCGACCGGCGGACCGTGGCAGGCAGCCACCCCGGCCACCTCGCTGTCGTGAGAGGTGAGAGGCGCGTGGCCGAGGGACACGGAGAATGGGTAATTCAACTCTGAGAGCAGCTCAGCAGTCATGCTGACGATGGTGTGAGGTGTGTCAGACGCGTGTCGGAACGAACGAGTGGCGTCGAAACAAAATTACAAGAAACAAATTACAAGAAACAAAAAAAAGAGTGAGGGGCCAGCCAGGGGTTTGGGGGTCAGCGAGGGGTTTGGGGCGGGGCCAGCCCCGAATCGAAGCGTTTTCACATTTCAATTTCACCCATTTGAACAATTGTCTGTGATGTTTGGGAAGCCCGTAGTTTGTTACTCGATTGCATTAACCCTCACCCTACGGGGGGGGGGGGGGGCTGACAGCCCCCACATGAGGGTTGTATTGAATAACGTCTTACGCATGCACCGCATCTTGCTGACATTTTCAGTACCTGAGTTTACAACAATGATACGTATCCTGTACACATTTGAAGTGTATACTGCTTTTAGATCGTGACCTATGACCTTTCCGTCAAGGTCATGTCAGAACCCAAAGGGCCATTGACCTGACCCCAAAGGTCACCAGTTGACCTAGATGCTCAAAATGGGATGCCTTTGGATTGTCCTTATGACAAGCATCACGTTACTTTTTACGGTGTCTCTATATCTCTCTCCGATCGGAAGTTATACTAAGCGCCATGTACAATCGCTATTTTTGGACGTGGTCGATCTTAGGCCATTCAATTGACCTGGAAGGTTACCCGTTGATCTGAATTATAAAAATCGCATACTGTTAGATTCCTCTCATGACAGGCAACATTCTGGTTCTTACCGCATTGCTCTAAGTTGCTTGGTTTGGAAGTTAACAGGGGGCTGTCGCCCCCCCCCCCGTAGGGCGAGGGTTAATTGTAATTAACGACCCCAAAAAAATAATGTTTTTATAATCTCTGAACATTTCTGGCTACAGTGTTTTGCAACTAGAGCTTCATCAGAAAAAACTATTAGACAATTCCAAGCTGACCGCTCCACCAGAACCTAGCTGTGAAAAGCAGCATTCATCAGTTTGAACAGCACAGATCAGCGCAATGAGCGAAACCCTCAAGTGCGCAGAAGCGTTGTAAAGTGAAATGACCTCTCTAGTACTTGCGAAATCAATCAGCAGCAATGATCTGCTCTTGCTAGGAATCACAGGCGGAAAGCTGAGTTATAGTTTATGATGAGTATGAGTCACTTCAAGCTAAACGTTTTTTTTTGTGTGGCTTTTCCAGCGAATACGTCGTTTTGTGTGTCTTTTCCCGTGAATACATCGCTAGGCGTTTGTGTCCAGCTATCCAGCTCCCAAAATACATACAAAACAAATGCAGTGCAAGGAAATTAAAAGGCGTCGCTCCTCAGGAGCAAGACACTCAGTGCGTCTGGTTTTCACGCAGAATTGCCTGCTTCTGAGAACATTGAGCTCAGTGATCCGGATACGATCAGTGATTTGCCGTCAGCTTTAGAGGCGGCGTACTCGCCGTGGGACCCAGGAAATGGCGGCAATCGATCTGAGGATGATACGCGCGACGCTACACAGTTTTATCGGAGTCACAATGGATGACGTCTCTTCCTGCTACGCTGTTTTCCGATCCGCGACTATTGGATGGTGGCGATTGGTGCATAAAGTCGACACCCGAATGTCGTGTCAGGTCTGGACCGCTGTGCATCGGCCTACAGGGACTGATGCACGGTGATTACCCATGTCATACCACTGCTAATTAGATGGTTAAAAACAAACACCAATATAGAGCACAGTACACTGGTAATGAACATTGCTCAATCAGTACGTGGTTCCTCATTACCCATTATGTTATGCAACAACCACACATAGACCAAGCTGGTATGCACAGCTCCCTACACCACGACTCTCCGACCTTTCTCCCAACTCTACCAGCCCTTCTCACAGCTCTGTCAGCTCTCTCGGGCCTGCCGTCGACCCGGCCTGACCTGTGTCGGTGTCCTGCAGTTCTCTCGGGCTTGCCGTCGACCTGGCCTGACCTGTGTCGGTGTCCTGCAGTTCTCGCCGCACCTGCCGTCGATCTGGCCTCACCTGTGTCGGTGTCCTGCAGTTCTCGCCGCACCTGCGCTGCCGCCGCCGCCACGCTGCCCTCTGACGTCACGTCCAGGTCCACCAGCCGGGTGAGGACCGAGGTGCGGGCCTGCAGCCGGGCCGCCCCTGCGCCGCACGGCTGCCGCACCCCGGCCAGCACCCTGAAGCCCAGCGAGTCCAGGTGGGCGGCCAGCTCCAGGCCAACGCCGCGGTCACAGCCGGTCACCAGGACAGCGCGGCCGCGGGCGCGCACCCGGCGCCGACAGACCAGATGCCGCAGCAGGATGACGCCGATCGAGGCGGCCACAGCGCCGATCACCAGCACCTGAGCCGCCACCACCAGGATCAGGTCCGAGTGCATCTCGGCTGCCGAGCGGGACCGAGTACAGGCGTGAGAGTGACCAACGTTTGACCTCCCGCGGCGCTGTGGTCGATCTGTTTGACTGCTTTGACCTCGTCTCTGCAGTCTGCACCACGTGTGACGTTAACTCCTTCCTCGGTGTAATGACGCAATTAATACTCACTGGTGTCGCTGTTCAGTCCTCACTACGCTGCAGTCCTCGCTGATCAATCGACAACTTCACTGATCCACAGGGTTTCGCCCGTCCTCACGAGTTCACCAGTCCTCACGAGCTGACTGGACCTCACTTGCACAACAGTCCTCACATATTCACCAGTTCTCGTGTGCTGCTTCCGCTCGCGTTTTTCGTCCTTCGTTGTAGTTCTCTGTACTATGCAAGTCTTCTGCGGCCTCAGCTGTTCAACGTCACCCGAACTCAAGCTGGTTCCGTTCCGATGGTGTCCGATGGCGTCCGTTGTCTGTACGATGGCGTCCCCCGTCGGCCGTTCTCTCTGCGGAGACCTGCACCGTCCGCCCGTCCTCGGCCGCGCCTCTGGCCCGACTCGCCGACTCGACCGTCCCACCGGCCAGCTGAGCTGCGACGGGCCGGGCCGGGCCTGGACGGCGGGGGTGGCGGCGGTGGCGGTGGCGGCGGTGGCGGTGGTGGCGGCGGCGGCTCTTACCATCGGCCGGGTACCGATACCAGAACCACGGTAATATGACTAGGGACGCATTACTCTGTCGTCATTGACCTGACAGCAGGGATCACAGATCTGGGCTGCTCGCGGCTTTCTGTGATCTGTATAGATTGCAGCCTCCCGTTCATTTGGACATCTAAACAACTAAATTAGTAGTGTATGTCTCTGTTTGTGTGTGTGTGTGTGTGTGTGTGTGTGTGTGTGTGTGTGTGTGTGTGTGTGTGTGTGTGCGTGCGTGCGTGCGTGCGTGCGTGCGTGCGTGCGTGCGTGCGTGCGTGCGTGCGTGCGTGCGTGCGTGCGTGCGTGCGTGCGTGCGTGCGTGCGTGCGTGCGTGCGTGCGTGTGTGCGTGCGTGCGTGCGTGCGTGCGTGTGTGTGTGTGTGTGTGTGTGTGTGTGTGTGTGTGTGTGTGTGTGTGTGTGTGTGTGTGTGTGTGTGTGTGTGTGTGTGTGTGTGTGTCTGTGTGCGTGCGCGTGTGCGTGTGCGTGTGTGTGTGTGTGTGTGTGTGTGTGTGTGTGCGTGCGTGCGTGCGTGCGTGCGTGCGTGCGTGCGTGCGTGCGTGCGTGCGTGCGTGCGTGCGTGCGTGCGTGCGTGCGTGCGTGCGTGCGTGTGCGTGTGTGTGTGTGTGTGTGTGTGTGTGTGTGTGTGTGTGTGTGTGTGTGTGTGTGTGTGTGTGTGTGTGTGTGTGTGTGTGTGTGTGTGTGTGTGTGTGTGTGTGTGTGTGTGTGTGTGTGTGCGCGCTAATTTTTTAGTCACACGCACAGCACAGACGGCAGCACCGATGACGGTGAAATTTGCACACACGATAGTTTCAAGCTTTGTGACGATCCACGGCAAAACAATTCAAGTCGTTCCGATGCCTGTGTCGGTCACAGTACGCGCCAGAAGGGGGCATGTTTTTCCATTGGTTTAGCATGTAGAACAACCCGAGCGAAATGTGTGTAATGTGTGCGAGAAAAAAAAGAAACACGGATGCCATCCCAGGTCGATATCTCGGCAACTTCGAGTCCGATCGGCACGGGATAATGACAGGCGTGTAAAGAAATGAACGGGCTGGCGTATGCAATGTGGGTCGGCGAGCAGCACGTGGCACGTGCAAAGGAAATAGAGAAACCTTTTAAATTTCATGGTTTTACAACGTTTTTCACGATTCAAGTCAGAACACGGAACCTATCGCATGTAAGACGATGAAACAAATGCAATTGTGTAGACAAATGTACCGGCTTTATAATACATGTAAAAATGAAGCTTACCGACCAATATGTATGCATTTAAATCGACTTAGGATATACAAATCGTCATTTTTTTAGGGGAAAAAAATCGTGATAACACCACCATGCCGTCAAAACCTGAGGGTACTGAACGATACAAATTATACAGCGGTGAAGCGTAATTATTTCTGACCAATATCCACCAAAAATATATGCGTATTTACAAACATGAAAGTTCTATAGTTTTAATACAACGTTGTAACACCTACTTTGGTCGGCGTAATTCGCGTCGGTAAAGCTTGCAATTGCAACCGAATATTGGTTCGAGTAATTATTATCGAGGAACATGTTGCGCTTGAAACGCACTCCCGTTTGACGGATCACAGTTTGATAAATGCAAAATTCGAACGATTTAGTGTAACCCCAAATAAGTTACTTAACTTTTTACTTTATTTCATGAAATTTTCATCTGAAGAATACTTGTGCAGTGGTGCGCGTATCGGAGCTATACCGAGTCAATCTTAAATAAACAATCGCGTATACGATCCGGGAGACGGGAGTGGAATGGAATAGCACTGAACGGGACGAGAAAGTGACGGCCACAGCATGGAACGAGACGGAAACGGGACGGGAATTTGGCGTGAACGGAACGGGAAAGTGACGGACAGGATGGGAACGAGATGGGAACGGGACGAGAACGTTACGGGCACAGGATGGGAACGAGACGGGAACGGGACGGGAATGTGACGTGAACGGGACGGGAAAGTGACGGACAGGATGGGAACGAGATGGGAACGGGACAAGAAAGTGACGGGCACATGATGAGAACGAGACGGGAACGGGACGAGAACGTTACGGGCACAGGATGGGAACGAGACGGGAACGGGACGGGAATGTGACGTGAACGGGACGGGAAAGTGACGGACAGGATGGGAATGAGATGGGAACGGGACGAGAAAGTGACGGGCACATGATGGGAACGAGACGGGAACGGGACGAGAACGTTACGGGCACAGGATGGGAACGAGACGGGAACGGGACGGGAATGTGACGGACATGGAACGGGACGGAAGAAAGGGTGGTGAACGGGAACGGGAACGAGCTGGAACGGAACGGGAACGGAGCTGGAACGGAGCGGGAACGGAGCGGGAAAGGAGCGGGAACGGAGCGGGAACGGAGCGGGAACGGAGCGGGGACGGAGCGGGAACGGAGCGGGAACGGAGCGTGAACGGAGCGGGAACGGAGTGGGAACGGAGCGGGAACGGGGCGGAAACGGAGCGGAAACGGAGCGGAAACGGAGCGGGAACGGAGCGGGAACGGAGCAGGAATGGAAGAAAGGGGATCATATTATTGCAAGGAAACTAAGATGCATGGGCCTACAATGACATGACATACTGCAGTTTTCGGATGAAACATGCACCACAGGGTACTCTACGAACGTTTATAGGATTATAGGCGAGTCCAGGTAGGGTAAAAAAGGGGGTAAGCAATGTGAATTGAAGTTGTAGGTGAAATAGTCACTGTTGACTAGTTAGTATCATAATAGCGGATACTATACCTATCAAAAGGTCTTTCTCCTCTACAGTTTGGATCCTGGATACACCTATTATGAAGTACAACATGCAAAAAGGAACTATCTACGATCAGTAACGTATTTATAGTGTTGGGTAGCAACTTGCCTGCAGTTACTATTTTTCCCTATTTGACCTCCCTTTTGCACTGACCTGGTACCGCCTATGGCACAACATTTGTTTAATAACTGTTTTTATAATGTAACAATAACACACCATTTCATTTATAAAAAACATCAAAAAATGGTTTTATTACGCATTTACTTCACCCCATATTGAGTGACCTGCATACGCCTATGATTTGTGAATTTTAAAAAAGTCATCGTCACATATTAATTTCCAATTAATTTTCTATCGATTCCCATTAGTTGCGTTAAAATTGGTTGATAAACATGACAGCTGTGTTGGATCACAAATACCTCTAAAATTTGTAGTTTTTGCCCCCCCCCCCTGTTGCCCCCCTATACGAATTTCGGATTTGTAAATTTTCAGAAATGTAGATCGTGTTGAGGGGAATAATATTCCGTTTGATTTGTGAAAATCGGACGGGTAGATGTCGAGATCTCCGGGGGGGAGGGGGGGGGGAGCGGAATCTGCCCCCTGTTACAAATAGGGGTAGCCAGGAGCCTGTTACAAATAGGGTTAAGGTATGCAAGTTCGCATAGTCTTGGCTTCTGAGGCTTACTTACTGTACATTCTAGCGATTTTACCATGAATCACGACGCAAACATCTGACGATGTCATTGTGATCCAGGATGCAAACGAGGTATTTCACTGAACGCAATATCGCAATGATCACAGGTAGGACGAGAAGAACGGGACGCGTTGACCCTTAGCCGGATACACGGTCTGACCGGCGGCGTCACCTCTTCGCGCAGCGAGGCAAGCGGGGGCCGGGGCCGCTTGTAATACCTAAATCACGTAACTTCGAGGAATACCGATTTTTGCATACATTGTGAGTGGATTTATCCAATAGCAATAATCAATACCTTTGTATATATTGTATTACCTTGGCTGACAAGTTACAACGCCTCGGTAAGCAGGAGCTTGCCAGCATCAGATGGTGTGACGAAGTTCACGTATGTGTTCCATGGCCGTCGGTACTGGCCGGAACTGCATAATACATCTCTGTGGCTTCGGTCGAAACGTTAGCACCATGCTTATGGAACTGCACGATTGTTAACTAAAACTCAAGGATATATGCATGACTGTTTCATACTTCCATCCGGCCTGCTTACTGAACTAAAACTAAACACTAAACTAAACACATCACTGGTAGATATAACTATGGGAGTGTATACATACGGCTTTACCTCATCATAACGGCCGGCCGGCAGTGTTTGAGCTGCTCCCCGGCAAACGGGCCTCTCCGGTCTGTGGAGCACACCACTGCATTGGTCAATAGTCAGTGGTCAGTGGTCAGTGGTCAGTGGTCAGCAGTCAGCAGTCATCAGTCATCAGTCATCGGCTCTGAGCAGCCAGCCTCCCATATCAGCAGGCCCCGATCTCCGGAGTCGCGCGCCACCACATACCGCCGTCACCGCGACACGCCGCGCCATCGCACACACAGTCACAGTCAGCCGAGCCTATACCACAGCAGCACGACGCCGCGGCGATTGTCCCAGATTCCGTGCGAACCCTGCGGCCGGGCCCAGACACTCGGTCTCAGCCTCTGTTAATCACTGCCAGACTCAGACACCCGGTCAGCTCAGTCCGTCCCGGGCTGTCAGTCAGCTCAGTCCCGGGCTCAGTCTACCGGACAGCTCAGTCTGTCAAACGTGTTCAGTATCTCAATATTTCCAGAGTATGCCCTCTCGTCAGTCTGCGATTCAATTTCAGTTAATTTATATCAGTTCTGATATGTTATATTTTGCGGCTAATCTCTGTATTGATGACGGTCTATATATATCTGCCAGTCATTCCTTAGTCTCTCAATCCCACCGAAGTCAGTCAGTCGGTGTCAGTCAATCAGTCAATCGACACAGCGCCAGTCACTTCAGTCACATACTCCATTCAGGCTATCACTTCTCAGTCACAGTCAATGATTCAGCACCATCACCCAGTCACAGTCTATCCAGTTTCCACACCATTTCCAATCGGTCGCAGTCGTCAGCTTGTCTCAGTCAGTCCATCCTTGACCGGTCTGACCGTTCCAAGGTAAATTAACCAGCGTCCGTTCGTGGGCTGTGGACCGCTCGCTATATACCGTTTGTAAGGAATTACCGCCATACAGAGGCCAACAAGCTGCTGTGTCGTCGGCGGCTCGCTCTTGACCCGGAGGTGCTTGTGGGGTCAGTATTTGATTAATAATTCCGCGGCTGGTTTCCGGGATGCCTCGGCCCGTCCCCCACTCCCAGTTGTTCTCCACTCCCAGAGGCGGGGTCGTGACCCTACCAACCGGGGGGCGGGGGGGGGGGGCGAGGCTCTCGAGTCTCTAGAAGGCTAGGCTCTCGAGCCATTGGAGGCGTGACTCTCGAGACGGGGACGATTCACTCTGTGGAAGAGAGCGATACTCATGCGCTGATCAGTAGTCACAGGACATACCGACGGCCCTGTACCGTCCTTGTCCCGTGCACCGAACCAAGGACTTGACAGCGAGCGTAGAGACTGCCGGCTGGCGACGTTCTGTCTAGGAGACGCGCCAGGAAACAGAACTGCCCTCCACGCTGAATTAGAGGCGAGACTTTCTCGGTCGTTGTAGCTCGGGAAGGCCGACGGCCGACTCGATCTACGGCGACAGTTCAATTTCGCGTGCCAATTGCGGTCGTTGGAAGGTGGCCGCGGGTCGCCCGGCTCCTGTCAGAGGTGGCAGTACGGCACTGTTCGGTTTCCGCCGCTGAAACGGTGCGGAAATATGCAGATTGAATAGCTGGCGGCACTGGCAATATTCCAACCAAATCGAGCATGTGTTGGCGAGTTGGCTAAAAAGTGACATGGGGCATAATATTTAGTTTTATATCTTAATGTGTGTAGTGTGTACGTATTTTGTGCGTGTTAAACTATTATTTTATTTGAAAAAACGTGACAGTGATTGAATGAATCAGAACACACATGACTAATAGTCATTACTTCTCATAATGGAAGTCCCTTGAATTTGGCATCTGTGTGATAAGATACGGTCACAGATATTTTAAGAAAAGGCTTTGACTCCAGTACACTCTATTAAATCGCAAAACATGTAGAATCACACATCATCGCTAACATATGTACTTCCTCCACCGCATTCTCCATTAATTCAGCACAATTTGCGAAGCTACGTAAGATCACTTACTCGTACGTGTCTCGCTAAACGAACATAACATTGTTCCTCAACTCACGTTTGTTTGCAAACACCGGGGAGTCGGCACATGTCGGCATATGTCGGCATATGTTCCGAAACGGAGTCACATTTCACCTGACTGTTTTACCGATCTGTTGGAAGAAGAGCACTTCCCTGTTCCACAGCTTCCCCACCATGTCTCTCACCCGGGCGTCCCTGTTCCACAGCTTCCCCCACCATGTCTCTCACCCGGGCGTCCCTGTTCCACAGCTTCCCCCACCATGTCTCTCGCCCGAGCGTCCCTGTTCCACAGCTTCCCCCACCATGTCGCTCACCCGGGCATCCCTGTTCCACAGCTTCCCACCATGTCTCTCACCCGGGCGTCCCTGTTCCACAGCTTCCCCGCCATGTCTCTCACCCGGGCGTCCCTGTTCCATAGCTTCCCCACCATGTCTCTCACCCGGGCGTCCTCTGTTCCGCAGATGCTGCACAGTCAGGCGGCCGAGCAGAACAAGGACCTGCTGCTGACCGCCGTCAGTCAGCTGGGCCTTCCCGCCGGCGGTCACGTGCTGGAGATCGCCTCGGGCACCGGACAGCACGTGACCCACCTGGCGGCCGGTCTGCCGGCGCTGACGTTCCACCCCTCTGACGTGAACCCGCACATGCTGGCCACGCTGCGGCAGCGGCTGGCCGCCGACCCGCTGTCCAACGTCTGCCCCCCGCAGGTCGCCGACGCCGCCGAGCCGGACACGTGGCCGGTGCCGGGCGGCACGTGCCGCACGTGTCTGGCCGGCGACGCCGCCTGCTGCGAGTCGTGTCGGACGCGGGCGCACGTGAGCGGCTGGCTGGACGCGGTGCTGTGTGCGAACATGACGCACGTCTCGCCGACGGCCAGCTGGCGGGGCCTGCTGGCCGGCGCCGGCCGCTGGCTGCGGCCCGGCGGTGCCCTCCTCCTGTACGGGCCCTTCCAGAGGGACGGTCGCGTTCCGCCGGCACTGACCACCTTCCAGCAGCGGCTGCAGCAGGAGAACCCCGCCTGGGGACTGAGAGATGTCACTGAGCTGTGTGAGCACGCCGAGCGGTGTGGACTGAGACTGGAGTCCGACACAGGGCCGGCGGCAAACCAGACCCAGCTGGTGTGGAGGAGACGGGAACCGGACCAGGGTACCTGACGGGACAGGAGGGGATATCAGACACGGAGAACCAGACCCTGCTGGTGTGGAGGAGACGGGAGCCGGACCAGGCCACCTGACGGGACAGGAGGAGATGTCAGATGCGGAGAACCAGACCCTGCTGGTGTGAAGGAGACGGGATCTGGACCAGGCCACCTGACGGGACAGGAGGGGATGTCAGACGCGGAGAACCAGACCCTGCTGGTGTGAAGGAGACGGGATCTGGACCAGGCCACCTGACGGGACAGGAGGGGATGTCAGATGCGGAGAACCAGACCCTGCTGGTGTGAAGGAGACGGGATCTGGACCAGGCCACCTGACGGACAGGAGGGGATGTCAGACGCGGAGAACCAGACCCTGCTGGTGTGAAGGAGACGGGATCTGGACCAGGCCACCTGACGGGACAGGAGGGGATGTCAGACGCGGAGAACCAGACCCTGCTGGTGTGAAGGAGACGGGATCTGGACCAGGCCACCTGACGGGACAGGAGGGGATGTCAGACATGGAGAACCAGGCCCTGCTGGTGTGAAGGAGACGGGAACCGGACCAGGCCACCTGACGGGACAGGAGGGGATGTCAGACACGGAGAACCAGACCCTGCTGGTGTGAAGGAGACGGGAGCCGGACCAGGCCACCTGACGGGACAGGAGGGGATGTCAGACGCGGAGAACCAGACCCTGCTGGTGTGGAGGAGACGGGAGCCGGACCAGGCCACCTGACGGGACAGGAGGGGATGTCAGATGCGGAGAACCAGGCCCTGCTGGTGTGAAGGAGACGGGATCTGGACCAGGCCACCTGACGGGACAGGAGGGGATGTCAGACGCGGAGAACCAGACCCTGCTGGTGTGAAGGAGACGGGATCTGGACCAGGCCACCTGACGGGACAGGAGGGGATGTCAGATGCGGAGAACCAGACCCTGCTGGTGTGAAGGAGACGGGATCTGGACCAGGCCACCTGACGGACAGGAGGGGATGTCAGACGCGGAGAACCAGACCCTGCTGGTGTGAAGGAGACGGGATCTGGACCAGGCCACCTGACGGGACAGGAGGGGATGTCAGACGCGGAGAACCAGACCCTGCTGGTGTGAAGGAGACGGGATCTGGACCAGGCCACCTGACGGGACAGGAGGGGATGTCAGACATGGAGAACCAGGCCCTGCTGGTGTGAAGGAGACGGGAACCGGACCAGGCCACCTGACGGGACAGGAGGGGATGTCAGACACGGAGAACCAGACCCTGCTGGTGTGAAGGAGACGGGAGCCGGACCAGGCCACCTGACGGGACAGGAGGGGATGTCAGACGCGGAGAACCAGACCCTGCTGGTGTGGAGGAGACGGGAGCCGGACCAGGCCACCTGACGGGACAGGAGGGGATGTCAGATGCGGAGAACCAGGCCCTGCTGGTGTGAAGGAGACGGGATCTGGACCAGGCCACCTGACGGGACAGGAGGGGATGTCAGACGCGGAGAACCAGACCCTGCTGGTGTGGAGGAGACGGGAGCCGGACCAGGCCACCTGACGGGACAGGAGGGGATGTCAGATGCGGAGAACCAGGCCCTGCTGGTGTGAAGGAGACGGGATCTGGACCAGGCCACCTGACGGGACAGGAGGGGATGTCAGACACGGAGAACCAGACCCTGCTGGTGTAGAGGAGACGGGAGCCGGACCAGGCCACCTGACGGGACAGGAGGGGATGTCAGACGCGGAGAACCAGACCCTGCTGGTGTGAAGGAGACGGGATCTGGACCAGGCCACCTGACGGGACAGGAGGGGATGTCAGATGCGGAGAACCAGACCCTGCTGGTGTGAAGGAGACGGGATCTGGATCAGGCCACCTGACGGGACAGGAGGGGATGTCAGATGCGGAGAACCAGGCCCTGCTGGTGTGGAGGAGACGGGAGCCGGACCAGGGTACCTGACGGGACAGGAGGGGATGTCAGACGCGGAGAACCAGACCCTGCTGGTGTGGAGGAGACGGGATCCGGACCAGGCCACCTGACGGGACAGGAGGGGATGTCAGATGCGGAGAACCAGACCCTGCTGGTGTGAAGGAGACGGGAACCGGACCAGGCCACCTGACGGGACAGGAGGGGATGTCAGACATGGAGAACCAGACCCTGCTGGTGTGGAGGAGACGGGAGCCGGACCAGGCCACCTGACGGGACAGGAGGGGATGTCAGATGCGGAGAACCAGGCCCTGCTGGTGTGAAGGAGACGAGAACCGGACCAGGCCACCTGACGGGACAGGAGGGGATGTCAGGCTTGGAGAACCAGACCCTGCTGGTGTGGAGGAGACGGGAGCCGGACCAGGCCACCTGACGGGACAGGAGGGGATGTCAGACGCGGAGAACCAGACCCTGCTGGTGTGAAGGAGACGGGATCTGGACCAGGCCACCTGACGGGACAGGAGGGGATGTCAGATGCGGAGAACCAGGCCCTGCTGGTGTGAAGGAGACGGGAACCGGACCAGGCCACCTGACGGGACAGGAGGGGATGTCAGACGCGGAGAACCAGACCCTGCTGGTGTGGAGGAGACGGGATCTGGACCAGGCCACCTGACGGGACAGGAGGGGATGTCAGACATGGAGAACCAGACCCTGCTGGTGTGGAGGAGACGGGAGCCGGACCAGGCCACCTGACGGGACAGGAGGGGATGTCAGACGCGGAGAACCAGGCCCTGCTGGTGTGAAGGAGACGGGATCTGGACCAGACCACCTGACGGGACAGGAGGGATGTCAGACGCGGAGAACCAGACCCTGCTGGTGTGAAGGAGACGGGAACCGGACCAGGCCACCTGACGGGACAGGAGGGGATGTCAGACGCGGAGAACCAGACCCTGCTGGTGTGAAGGAGACGGGATCTGGACCAGGCCACCTGACGGGACAGGAGGGGATGTCGGACATGGAGAACCAGACCCTGCTGGTGTGAAGGAGACGGGATCTGGACCAGGCCACCTGACGGGACAGGAGGGGATGTCAGACGCGGAGAACCAGACCCTGCTGGTGTGAAGGAGACGGGATCTGGACCAGGCCACCTGACGGGACAGGAGGGGATGTCAGACGCGGAGAACCAGGCCCTGCTGGTGTGAAGGAGACGGGATCTGGACCAGGCCACCTGACGGACAGGAGGGGATGTCAGACACGGAGAACCAGACATACACAGAGAACCAGACCCTGCTGGTGTGGATGAGATGGGAAGTACAATACACGGAAGCGAGGATATTTCCCATTTATGATGCGTTAATGTTACCGTGTGTACTGTGTATGTATGTGGAGTGCACTTGTATATACACAGCTGGGCATCCTTAATCGGCGATACAACAAGTTCCGGAACAGAGGGGCTAAACATGTATCAATAAACAGGCTTTATCGTTCGTCACCCTCCTTTGTTTTCTCTACTACGAAACGAACTCTCTTCTTTATGATTTGCGCCAAATATTGGCTGCTGGACATCTGCGAAACGGTGGGAAAATGCGCAGGGTCCGAAAGGGCCCTTCCCGAGCGTTGAAAGGGCCCCCTTCCCAAGCTTTGAAAGGGTCAAACAAAACGGATGGAAAGGCACGTTACAAGGATGGAAAATGCAGTATGACAGGTATGGCATGGGCCATACCAACTTTTAGGAGCTGGAATTAGCGAACTGCCATGTCAACTTTGGAACTAGCGACACCAATTTGGAATCAGTTATATCAACTTCGAATATTTTAAAGATCAAGACCTGGAACTCTTTCTTAAGCAAATTCCGCCGCGGAGCGGTGCGAAAATTTTGAGTCTTATGCCCTGGATATGCTTTCTCATCAATGTGTCGCATTGCGTATGGCGCAGACCTCTAACAATGCTATATTGTGCGTTTAAAAGTGCAGTAAAGAAGAGCTAAAGTGAGCTATTTTGCCCAATTATATAGGAAAGTAGCAACATAACACATAAATGCGCCGAGAAACGGGCCGTTTTTCTAATCCGCATATCATTGAATTTGTAGTTAAATTGCGCCGCGGAGCGGCGCCAGGGAATAAAACTCAAGCAAATTTTGAGTTTTATTCCCTGGACAACTGCATTCTTACTGTTGAAAGGCCCAGGGTTTCTTCAGATCGTCTGGGCCTTTCAACGCCCTTCCGACCTGTTCAGGGACTCATCTGGGATCCGCGAAGTGAAAAGACATGATGTGGAGTGGGTGATATATATATATATATAT
>JAXIVJ010018627.1:0-22565 GCA_036785665.1 Chirona hameri
ATATATATATATATATATATATATATATATATATATATATATATATATATATATAGAACCGGAAGTGGGCACAGCCTGTTATCTCTCTTCTCCATAGCATATCGGGAATACTATTTAGTGACGTATTCGTTTCTGTTGAAACCATGTCAACTCAACGCGGACAAGCATTTAATAACAGTATATCGGTAAATATCAATAGTAACATTACCATAGAATACCTGCATACACATATATCTAAATAAAAGAAGTCGTCAAAAATAAAAACAAGTTGCTTAGTTGTTTGGTGAAGCAATGCTAAAATTGTCCAGAAGGTATCCTGCATCTACTTAATTGGAACTCAATCCCTACAAGTGACCGGATTTCTGAAAACATGGCGATTATATTTATTCTATTTTTATTTGTTTCTGCAGTTCGTTACATTATGCTGGGCAGACTGCCGCGGACTGGGTGTTCAGCTCCGCCCGACAGACTGCCGCGGACTGGGTGTTCAGCTCCGGCCGACAGACTGTCGCGGACTGGGTGTTCAGCTCCGGCCGACAGACTGTCGCGGACTGGGTGTTCAGCTCCGGCCGACAGACTGTCGCGGACTGGGTGTTCAGCTCCGGCCGACAGACTGCCGCGGACTGGGTGTTCAGCTCCGGCCGACAGACTGTCGCGGACTGGGTGTTCAGCTCCGGCCGACAGACTGCCGCGGACTGGGTGTTCAGCTCCGGCCGACAGACTGTCGCGGACTGGGTGTTCAGCTCCGGCCGACAGACTGTCGCGGACTGGGTGTTCAGCTCCGCCCGACAGACTGCCGCGGACTGGGTGTTCAGCTCCGGCCGACAGACTGTCGCGGACTGGGTGTTCAGCTCCGCCCGACAGACTGCCGCGGACTGGGTGTTCAGCTCCGGCCGAGCGGCGCCAGTCCGTCGCCAGCCTGCTGGAATGTCCGCAGATCAGTCCCTGGAAACACCCGCGACAGCTCAGTCAGCTCAGAAGCAGTGGCGTCCTGTCCGATTGACCGATACAAGTCGCTCGCGGTGACGTCATCCCAGTCAGGCGGGCAGAGCCTGCCGTGCCACTGAGCTACCGTGCGCCGCCAACTACCGCACCGCTCTCATCCCGGTCCCGGGCTCCTCCGGGCGCGACGCGGCCGGCTTTGCCGGATGTGGGAGGCAGCCGAGCTAGTCCAAAGTTCCAACTAAAGCGGTCTATACTGTGATGATAAGAGTCCGGCTACTAGCAAATCTTCTTTGAACATTTGGTGAAGCGCTGAATTATTGCATAATAGCATTACATGGTGTTTTGGCTACAAGTATTTACCACAGCATTTATTTCTTCCTTTGAGCCTGTGAATTTCTCGAATTTCACTTAAAACATATGTTTTTTCCCCAAGGTTTGATTTTGTATTTTACAGAAAGATGAAAACGCATGAATGTATCTAAAATGAATTTCCTATCAGTATAAATTCCAGAGGCTTTGCGCAACCTTTATGCTCAACTTCATTACACCGATTCAGCTCATCGCAGAACTGTCAAGCGAAGCCATTTTACCAGTATATCGGACGGCTGTGGTAGTTGCATCACCTGCTGGGAAGGTACCATTCTGAACCGGGGATCGACCGTCACAAAAGAAATGCACGTAAAAGAACGCCAAGAGTGGTTTTATGCTGGATTCGTGCCGGATGCAGTTATTGGTTATCGGATATGTTTGCGTGAAACAAAAACTGCATGTGTCGCGCAGCGAACTCAGATATCCTCATCAGGCTAAAATACGTGCTGGGTTGCTGTAATGTCTACTTGTAATTTATTACTCAACCAGTAAAACGCCTTTTTGGGCGATGACCGAGCAAGCGCGCTCTGGTAAAGCTAAAACAGGTTTGAAATATGAAACGGTAAGGGAGCACACATGGTAGTAACACAGTCATTTTAGTCCTCCGAAAAAATTGCCAGGCCTCAAAAATTGCCAGGCCTCACAAATTGCCAGGCCAACATAAAAATTAAGTTGTATTAAATTGTTCATGAACTCCTTTCTCAAATCCGCCAAAAGGGATTACGTCCTGAGCGATGCATGCTTCAGTGTATAAATTAATGCTTAGAATAATACAGCCATTTTTGATCAAGAATCATTTCCGCAAGTTTTTTTGTTAATTTCGACGTTTGCGTGTGCCCTCTGCCACGCGCTGTGGTACCACCTCTATCAGAACACACCATACAAAAAACAAAATTAATTTGATGTACCTAACCAATGGTGAAAACCCAATATAAATAGGAGCAGTGGTTGCAAAGTTATTAGCTTCCGAAAAGCGTCTGTATGGCCGGGTCGGGCCGGGTCGGGCCGGGTCAAATGTAAATTTGTCTAGTAAGTTGACGAGAAACCTCACGGGCGCTTCGCACCCGCTCGGCAATCAAATTTCGATAGTAGAATATTACAGCCTAATGAAAGGATGGCAAACTATGCCGAATTCTAAAATTTAGATTACACATACGTCAAATTAAGGACAAACTCTATAACCTTTATGCAATAGACAACATATTGGTATTTCCATCGCTTTAATAGTTTATTGTACATATTCTCTGTTAATACAAATAATGCAAATGATTCTTTGAGCAGAATGATAATAAGGAGAAAAAGTCCAGTGTTGAAATATGTGGCACTTACTAGTCTAGCTGTTTACAAAAGTTTCCGTTGATATGTGCGAAGGCCGCGGAAGTCTTGTTCATGACAGGTGCGATCACATCATTCTTGTCTGTACCGTCTGCTGAAAGACAGTCATATTAAAAGGCACAATGCAACATATAATGACTCAGGTCTCACTATCTTTAGATCCGGATTTCATTATGGCTCCAAAGTCGTACAATTCAATGGTGGTGTTATACAGATCCCAAATAAAATATATAAAGCGTCACAAAATGCTGGCAGGCGTGTTCGGCGGTGGAGGCCCAGAAGACTCAGGGTGCGATCGGCAACACGACGAATTCGCTCTCCGACGAATCCAACGAATTCGCTCTCCGACGAATTGGCTGTCTCGTGCGTTCTGTGACAACAAAATTATCCGCCGGTTTTGTCACTGCTGCGCCGTGTCATGGTTTGCGTAGTTTATGGCCTTGGTTTGTGTGGTTATTTTACTTGTTTTCAGACATTACGGTACTTTGAGCTTTGTCAGCACTCAGCAACACTGCAGTCAATACAGCAATACTGCAGATGACGTTATGTCACACTGCAAAAGAAATTAGCCCTCCCGACGACTGATTTGGAAATTCGCGCTCCGACAGAGCGAATTCGTGCTCCGACACGACGAATCTGCTCGTTGGCAGATTCGTCGTGTTGCCGAACACAAACCGAGCGAATATTCGGCGTCCGACGAATCACCGACGAATTCGTCGTGATTACGGCGAATTCGTCGTGTTGCCCATCGCACCCTCAGACTGAGTTATATCTCGTCCCAACACAGCGTGACATAGGTCAGCAGGTAGGTCCCGGGAGAAATCCCGACTGGCGGCCGGCGCGGCCGGTAAGATCCGCCGGCCAGTCGTGACGGCAGGATCAGTTAGTGAGAGCTTCCTGGCTGCACGGCGTACGTACAAACAGCACACGTCGCCGTCCACACACCGGCCACCTGGCGCCGTACCATGCTGAGCTGGGATCAGATCGACACTGCGCCGCCGCTGCCGCCCGTATAGACGTGTTACACTGCAGCGGCCTCTTCTCAACACTCTCGTCCCACCCTACGGGAGAGAACGGTAAGCAGAAAAGGACGGTAGGCAGAAAATGCCATCGAAGCTGTGTCATACAAAAGACATCGAAATGTCATGAGCATTGCAGCTGCTCAAATGTCGTGAATGTTCGTGATGTGACGCCATAACGAACCCTTACGAGCACCGCCTCCATAGGTGAAAGTAGAATCGATCGACAGGTTACCGTGAAATCACACCAACCGGATGGAGGGAAATACGCAACAGTGCAGTCTACTACCAAACAAGACCGGGAAGTACGGGAATTTCGAGCTCGGACATCAACCAGTTGCTGGTTGAGCCATGTTTCTACATTGTTTCGGCAGTGTTTCAAGTCTTTAGGCGCCGGTGAACTTCGAGCTCATTTTTAGGCAGAATAGCGAGCAACGTACACTGTGTCAGATGGTAGCTTCCTAGCGCCTTATCACCTGTATGTACAATGTACATACATACCTATTCCACTAGTCGTCAACCGGGACTAGAACATCCAACATCGCGAAAAATAGGAAGTGCTCTATTCTTAAGATATTTAACCCTCGCCCTACGGGAGCTTTTTTTCACTTTCGCCCTAGGGGGGGGGGGCTGATAGGCCCCTGTTAACTTCCAAACCAAGCAACTTAGAGCAATGCGGTAAAAACAGCACGTTTCTTGTCGTGAGAGGAATCTAACAGTATGCGATTTTTAGGTTTCAGGTCAATTGGTGACCTTCCAGGTCAAGTGAATGACCTCGGATTTACCACGTCCCGAACAGCGATTTTGCTCTTCAGAAAACCTCAAAAATAGAAATTGATAAATGTAAATAAAAAGTCATGTTCCTAGACCATTTTTGGCTCAGAAATACGGAAAAGGTAATTATTTGTTCGTATCTTGTCTAAAAGTCTAAAAAAGATATTTACAAAAATGACGTCATCAGTTGCTTACACTTAGGGAGCCATCACTCAGTCAAAAATGAAGATATTGCTTTGAAATTTGGTATGGATATTGTCCATATTCAGTTATCTCACATATATTCCGTTTTTAGAACATCTTTGAAACTTTTGATTTTGTGGGGATTTTCCCCAAAAAAGTCATGTTTTTTTATTTTAGGGGTCAAAAACCCACAATTTTGGAAATCAGAGATTGCCATTTTAAAGAGAATGACATTTTGTATCTTTGGTAAATTGCGTTTGCAATTTGCTGAGAAACTTCAGGGAGGGGGCCTGTCAGCCCCCCCCCCCCCCGTAGGGCAAGGGTTAAAAGGACATTTTCATCTTAACATTAGTTTTGAGTTGAGATAGCCAAGTTAGTGGCTATGTAGTGCAATTTAGGAAGGTAGCACTTAAAGCAAACAATTATCTGGTCTTAGAGAAATTCAAGTTTGATTAAAAAATTTGGGCCTTAATTTGGCCCACCATTATTTGGTAGTTTTGTTCCGATGACGTCATCCCTCGTCACGCCGTGTGTACCTGTTTAGATATACACCTTGAGGGTCTGGTTTGTTTTTATTTTCTATGATCATTCTATTGCATTTGCCAACAGGTCCCTATTTTACTATCAATATATTGAATAGCTATGTTGTGATTTTCGTTTCAATTCATACTTTTTTCGAAAGCGCTTATTTTCGAGACCCGTGATAAGAATATACTTGTTTGTATTCAAGTCGCAAGCAGTGTGAAAACATTGTACCACATCATTTGGCAGCTTAACGTTTTCTCTATTGCTCAATAATGAAGTCATCACCCCCCCCCCCCCCAAAAAAAAAAATGTATAAAGCTAAGTGACGTTTTCGAGGAAAAATATAATAATCGTTTTAAGCAGCACTTACTTTATATTTTCACTACATCCGGCGTATATTTGACAATTTATAGAAAGGTGGGAATGTCCCTTTAACTCGCGAGGGCACCTCAAATATCATACGAACATGAAGCTTCCCTGAACTTGGTTCCTTTCTTGAGGTAAGTTTAGAAACATGCATTCCGAACAGCAGTACGTCACCTGAACTTCATGAGCAATGGAATCATCAAGTTTCAGGAACGACTAATTAAAAGCTGCAAAATTGCGACAAGTCAACAAACAGGTTTCATGTGGGAATAGCCCGAGCCGATAAAGTCGTAAATGGAAGTGCCGTTGACATTCCTGCTTCTGATTAATAGGCGGATTGCCGATTTGCCTGAGACAGTGTTGCAACTACAGTCTACACGGATCTGAGCACAAAAAAAAACATTCAGTCATCGCTGTAACTACATTTGAAGGTATACACGGATTGTGTTTGCTTCGCAATGTGCTCTGACAAACTGGCGGCTGACTGGGTGCGGTACGATGTGCGCGGTAGGACCACACATGGCGTTAAGACCAGCTGGAGCTTACATCAGTTCTGACTCAGCGTCCCTCACATCCTGAGTCAGAGTTATTGCAGATAATTTTGAACAGCTAGCCTTCATCCGCTTAGTTATTTTGACTATATTTTGACCTCAGGTCATCTCAGGTCAGGTCACCAGGTCAGGTCAGGTCGCCAGCTCTATCATTATAGCTATCATTCAATCATCTGCTCTCCCCGTCCCAGCAAGGCTTCCGTCCCCGACATTCGACGGAAACCGCGCTGATGACGTCACCGATCGGGTCCTCACCGCCACCGATGGCGGGGAAATCACGCTTTTATGTCTCATCGACCTGAGTATATGCTTTGATGTTATTGACCACAATATTATGTTAAGGACACTGTAGCTCTACGGAGTTGACACCACCTGGTTCCGTGCATACCTAGGAGGGCACACACAGAGTGTTGCGTTGAGAGACCGCTCTGGGGCGACCAAGACTTCAAAGTCTCTTGAAAACACCATGGGTGTTTTCCAGGACTCTGCCCTTGGCCCACTATTGTTCAGTATCTTTGGCAACGATCTGTCGCTATACTCAGAGGGAGCTGATGTTCCTGTTCCTACGCCTATGCCCACGTGTCAATGATCAGCCGCCGCTGTATGGGTATCGCTGTATGGGTATAGGTCGGAGGGCCCCTTGAGCATGTCGGCAGGGCGACAAAGCAGCCAGCGCAGTCCAACCAGAAGAGTCGCTGGGCAGATCGGAGGGTCTCCTGGGCAAGACAGAGGGGCCCTGGCTAGACCGAAGGGGTCCCTGGGCCGGTCGGAAGGCCCTTTTGCACATGCCGGATGAGTTCCTAGCCAAACTGGACCCTAGGCAGGTCGGAGGGGCCCCTGAGCAGGAGCGGCAGATTGCGGGGGGTAAGGTACCCAAAATGCCCCCCAGTCGAAAATCCTGGGGGGCATAATGGTATTTTGCCCCCCAGATTTTAGCCTGCTCAATCTGTGCCCCCCCCCCAGGATATTTTCAACGGGGGGGGGGGGGGGATTGGGGGTATCCTGCGCCCCGCAATCCGCCGCCCCTGCCCCTGAGCATGTCGGCAGGGCGACAAAGCAGCCAGTGCAGTCCCTGGCCAGGTCGGGAGGACCTCTGCACAGGCCGAATGGGCCCCTTAACACACAAGAGGGGCTTCTGGGAAGGTCAGAGGAGTCCCTGGTGAGACCGGAAGGGTCAAAGCACGTAGATATCCCAGATAAAGATTAAATACAAGGAGGACTTACTACACAATACAAATATTAAAATCGGAGCTTTCGGGTATATTGTAACACCCTTCGTCAGGGTGCTACAATATACCCGAAAGCTCCGATTTTAGTTTTTCCTGTAGAGTAAGCCCTCTTTGTATTATATATATATATATATATATATATATATATATATATATATATATATATATATATATATATATATATATATATATATATATATATATATATATATATATATATATCACCCACTCCACATCATGTCTTTTCGCTTCGCGGATCCCAGATTTACCTGAACAGGTCGGAAGTCCCTGAAGTCCCTGAACCCTGAACCTGAACAGGTCGGAAGGGCGTTGAAAAGGTCAGAGGGGCCCCTAGACGATCTGAAGGGACCCTGGGCCTTTCAACAGTAAGAATACAGTTGTACAGTGAATAAAACTCAAAATTTTCGCGCCCCTCCCTACAAATTCAATTATATGCGGGTTAGGAAAAAAATGGCCCGTTTTTCGGCGCATTTATGTGTTATGTTGCTACTTTCCTATATAATTGGGCAAAATAGTTCACTTTAACATTTTTTTACCGCACTTTTAAACGCACAATATAGCAATTTTAGAGGTCCACACCATACGCAATGCGACGCATTGATGATAAAGCATATCCAGGACATAAGACTCAAAATTTTCGCGCCGCTCCGCGGCGCAATTTGTTTAGGAGTTCCAAGTCTTGAGCTTAAAACATATTTCAAGTTGGTATAGGCTATTCCATATTGGTGTCGCTGGTTCCAAAGTTGATATGGTAGTTTGCTAACACCAGCTCCTAAAAGTTGGTATGGGCCATGTCATACCTGTCATACTGTATTTTCCATCCTTTTAACGTGCCTTTTCGTCCGTTTTTTTTTTTTGGGGGGGGGGCTTTCAACGCTTGGGAATGGGGCCCTTTCAACGCTCGGGAAGGGGCCCTTTCTAGGCGCCGCCCCCCCCCCCCCTCCCCGCTAGACGAAATCCTGGCTACGTGCCTGGGTCACAGTTTGCTACATTGTATTGGCTCGTGATGTGACGTCATGGGATGTACTCTAAATGGTATGGTATGGTAAATGTAATGGTAACTAAGTGCAGTAGTAAACAGGCCTACGCCATTAAGTATACCCAGCCAGTGCTGTCATCAAGCCGGCTTTACCGCCTGGCCATTGTTAGTTATACTACCTACAGCTGGTGTAGGGAAGTGTGAAGCCTGCGCAACCAATGCCCTCTAAAGCACTATAGTTTTTCCTCATATTTGTAGACCCTGGAAAATAAAAATGTAAATTGTTCATCAAAAGAAATACCCAAACAAAACAAAGCAACAGCCAAAATAACACAGATTTGTGGCACGGATCTCTACTTAAGCCGCAGCTTAGCCACAACGTAAAAAGTAGTTTTGCAGGGCACAATTGTACAGTGTCTATTCTAGTAATCATGCCTAGTGTAATTGAAAAGTTCCCTTCTGGTCTAGTCCAACTTTATAAGTAGAACTTTCTGGGTCCTGAAATGCCAATAAACACATATAACCATGCCCACCAGTGCCGCCGCTGCCAGCCCTCTGTCACTGCTGCCAGCCGCCTCTGTCACTGCTGCCAGCCGCCTCTGTTGCTGCTGCCAGCCACCTCTGTCGCCGCCGTATTTGGTGCTCATTGAGAAGATTCATCATTGGTGAGTTAACTATATTTCCTTGTTCTTCACTCATAGTTTGTGACTCAGTGAATATTAATGTTCATTAAAGTGAGTTCAGTCATCGTTGGTGGATTTTTTTTTGTGTGGTGAAATTGCTATGCATTGTCCTTGCCGTGGGAGCATATGTAAAATGTTCTCATTCGAGAATGACTAATTCATCGGCATTGTGTGTAATTGGAAATGGGGAAAATTGGGTACAATAGGCCTAAGAAGTCTAAAAATTGCCTCTTTTGCTGATCGAGCGAAGGCTCTTTTATGTTACATGGTGACGAGACCATATGTCAAATTTATCATAAACCTAGTCCCAATGAAAATACGTCATTTGGGAGGGTTCAATTCACAACACTTATGGCAGTGAGCATACTGGGTGAGAATAAATATGCCCATATATGTATTCCAACTTTTATGAGTATAAAACTTGTAATGTCATGGAATACCGAGACACACACCAAATTCCAACCATGCTCCGCCGCCAGTGCCGTTTTGGCCGCCGCCGCTGCCAGTCCCGCCGCCGCTGCCAGTTCCGACGACGCTGCCAGTTCCGACGACGCATGATTCCCCTCCCCCGTCGCTAGCAGCGCCTTCGCAGAAGCCGCAGCCACTTGCGCCGACGCCGCCTGCAAGTTGGCAATAGGGTGACTGGGAAGTGAAGTGTATTTGTTGTTGATGGCAATCTGCGCCAATACTGCCACCCATTGAGATAGCTACGTGACCGTAATTTCGTAGATTTGGATAAATACTTGGGGGTGGCTCAAGCATACTTAAGTATTACATGGGCATTCCCATATTTGACAACTGATAATACCACTTGTGGAAAAATACTTTTCCAAATGGTCTAGAGAAACGGCTACATGTTCTCAGTGCCTTTAGGAGCATACATTTCGTATGGTCAGTTCACCTTTGTCTCAGGGCCGTCCACCAGCTCCCGTTCTGCATGCTCGCACGCTGGCCGTCCGATGCAGTCGTGGAAGTTGCTACCAGGCTGAAAGCCTGTACTTTGTTGTTGGGCAGTTGAAGGAGCGAAAAAGGGTGCGAGATAAATCCCGACGACGATAGCCGGTTGTTCGCTGCGCCCCAACTGCTGCCCAGCTGTGCTGTGCATGGACGATCGGTGACTTCTTGAGTGCATAATGTTCTAGGTGTCGAGGAGCCATAATTAAAAATAACTTTCGTATACCCGAGTGAGCGCGTGTGTCGTGTCTACGTTCACTTACATGTTGGCGTCATTTGTATTTTGACAACGCAATTTTCCGTAAAGCTTGCGGCTGTATGTGTGTGCTGGTATGTGATAACAATATAACAATATAATAGGACAGTTGAGTATGGCTTTACGACTGGTGCATAACGGAGGCTGTCCTGGAATTTAATTCAGACTCGGTGAACAAATCTGGGCGTTCGCGAGATCATTGCAAAGGGGCGGATCCAGCCGCTTCGTTTGGCGTCAGCAGATGGTCTCCCCGTACCAGTTAGCAGCCCGCCAGCCCCACGAAGTTGAACGTGGACTAGTCCCTGTAGAAAATTGCCGGTTAGGATGCAAATGGTACCTTGGTCGATCTCTAAGCTCGCCTCCAGCCCGTGGTGGGGTTGGGAAATACTACTCAGCTCGCACCCCCACCCCTCCCCTGACAGCGCCCCTGGTCGGCTCGGCTCCGGGGTCGGAGTCGGTTCCATTTTGGCGACTCCTACTCCGGCCAGGTTCCATTTTGGCGACTCCAACTCAGAACTCTGGTCAGAATTGCCGACTCAGGCCGTAATCGACTTAGATTCCGCAGCCCTGGTCACGACGATGCCAAGTTCAGGTCTCAGCACAGGTGCTGCCCTGATTTGTTTGCACATTATTTAACTTTAACAAATTATATGTAGATGACAACACTTATATCGTGGACAGTGGACACTAATTCGCTGTTACCAGTAATGTATTTAAGTATATCTGTCCGTTAGTTCCTAATAATTATATTTCACAATTTAGTTGCGGCTTATCAATCTCGTCTCATATGTGTGGGCATGGTCTCAAGAAGTTGATCCGGCAGGCTGACGAGGTCGCAATAACTTGATCTCGCCCAGAAACGGTGGTATCAACTTCTTGATACCGGCGGGCCCCGGCACAGTTGTGGTCGCAAGTTTTTGATCCTCGATTTGGTCTATTTTCTACCATTAATATATATTTAATATCACGATTGAACATTTGTATGTGAAGTTTCAGGCATAATCTTCAGATATATGTCTCAGTTGACTCACAAATGCAAATAGTTCATTCGAAATCGCCGTTCGAAAATGACCAATTCTGACCATTCAATTGCAATGGAAAGGTGTCAAGATCTTGACACCTCAGGAGGCGTCAAGATCTTGATACTTTCCCTAGTGTCTCCAACTGAATTGTATTTAAAGACACGAATTTCTGCGTCAGATGTAAAAAAAAAACAGTAGCAACACGTATTTACCTTTCTATACCTGGGCATCAAAGGTCAACAATGGTCAAAATCATGTTACGTCATAGGTTACTTCGTTTTTTTTCTTCATGAAGAATAATAACTACAAATCAGTCAAAAGAAGCTTCACACCATTTTGAAACTGGCTTTGTGCATCGCCCGCACATGGTATTTCTTAAGTATATTTTCTAGTTAAGACATTTGACTTTATACTTTGAAAAACGTTTTACTGAAAAGGAATTCGTTTTTAGTGTTATTTCAGTACACATTGCACTTGAGTTTGTGCTTTAACCCGCCCTTGACTGGGGGTCTCAGCCGAACGCCATTGACTGGGGGGGGGGGGGACGCTTCCTTGGTTATCTTCCGACCCAATTATCGCAGTGAGACGGTCAAGACGCCATTCGAAATCTCTCAATGAGACACATCTAAAGCATACTCGAAATTCTCACATTGAGGTCACATGTCAGGTCACGGTCAGTAAAAGGTCAAAATCGAGGTATTTGAGTCATGTACCATACTTTCCATCCAAAGCCTTCGATTGCGACGATGATCGCCCAAAGTGCTCTCAAAGGTATAACACACATCCTGCATGAGGTTAAGTGAGATTGTTGGCTAAGGCCAAGGTCAAGGTCAAGGTCACAAAAGGTCACTATGCGCAAAGTCAAAATATCTATGAAATCCGTGCGATATATGTTTTATGGGTTATTTTACACGTATAATTCGAGAGTGTTAGTCATTTTACCACATAACTTCATTTAAGTGAAGTGAGTGTCAAGCTCTGGCCAATGTCAGGTCACATGAGGTAAAAATTATAAATTGATAAGTATAAATACAAAAGGCATGTTTCTGGACCAGTTTTGCCTCAGAAATGCAGTGGTGACGTTTATTTGTTCTTAGCTTGTCATTAAACAAAACAAAAACACACAAAAAACGCCATGACCAAAAAAACGTCAAAACCCATACTTTAGAAGCCAGTCAGTCAAAAATGTTGATATTGTTCAGAAATTTGGTTTGGGAATTACTCATATGTGGTTCTCTAATATATATTCCGTTTTTTTTTAAATAAATATCTTTGATTTTTTATATTTTGTGTGGATTTTGTGTGGATTTTTACCAAAACAAAATAGTTTTGTATTTGTAGGGGTCAAAAACCGAAATTTCTAAATCCAAGATAGCCATTTTATAGCCCTTGCCATTTGCTATATTTGGAAGTTTTTTATTGCATTTTCTCAAAATATGGCCTTTGGACGGTCTGTTAAAATCTAGCTGACTTTTTTCGTCAAAATCATGTGTAGTGACGTCACTAAATTCGCTATATCTCGATAAAAAAAAATCGATTAAATATCTTAATTTTGTGCACAGAAGACGTACATTTGACGTATTTGACGTTCATCAGGGGGGGGGGGGCGTTTTTCGCCTTCCCCAGTCAATGCAGGTAAGTCTTTCCTTCGTTTCCTTTCGCTTTCCTTCGTTTCTACAAGCGAACGCGAAACGTTAAAAAGGAGTTTATTTAATGACCACATAATTCCTATATTTCAAACGCTTTCAAGCACGTCAACTTCATTTTCGCCCAACATGCGTGGAGTTAAAGTGCAAGAAGGTATGCCACGTTTCCCGGTGAGTGCGGTTCCATAGGTTCTCTAGGCTAACAGCATCCGATGTTGGTGTGCAGCAAGACAGGTCAGAAGCGAGATCCGGGACCGGCAGAATTTCCAGGCCGGCCCTCCAGTGATCCGCTGTGGTGGCGCCAAGCAATGCCGGCCGTGTCAGCAGGCGGGATCAGGTGCTGCTCGACGCCGTCAGACGGCACTCCGGCGGCGCCCACCTTTCACGCTGCGTGACTCAGCACGCCGCGAAACCCATCGCGACACCCGCGGCACGCGCCCAGCGGCGGCGACTGTCACCCACCGCCCACGGCCCACGGCACGCCGCCCGCCGCCCACGGCCCGCCGCCCACCGCCCGCCGTTGCAGTTCGCGGGAGTCCCGGCGCCGGCCTTGGCTGGCACGCGGCGGCCACGCGGCGTGCCTCCTCACCTGACCCGACTCCGCAAATGGACCTGCAGGAACGTCCCCCGTCCGGCCACGGGCTGGCCGACCGCCGCGGCCGCCCATATGACGTCACACAGTATCAGGCCGAGCCTCCTCCGGCTGGCCGCGCGTACAAATACGACGGGCGGCGCTGTCAGACAGCAGATCAAAGCGTGAGAGCGAACAGACAGCACTGGTGAAGCCGATCGGAGCAGACCCACGATCACAGGCGAAGACCGACGCTAGCAATCGCAGCAGCAAACTATATACATTTGATCAATGTAAGTGCCGAGAACATTTAACATGTTAATTGTTCAGTGATTGATTCAAAATAATCGTTATCTGTTCTAGCATCGAATAAGCAGCGATGCGTGAGGCGATCTAGATAAAGTATATCAGAGTAGCAGCATCATCAGCATCAGGCTGTGTCGGTGCGGCATCAGTGTGGTCCGCCGGTGTGGTCGTGTCGGCCGTCCGTCCGTGCTGTGTGGGGCAGTGCCGTGTGGCGGTGTCTGACGGCCCTTTCCCCGCCACGTTACAGATGTCCAGCTGTAGCCGTCTCTCTCTGCTGGCCGTGGTGTGCCTGCTGTGGCTGGCCGCCGTGTCGGCGCAGGTGACGTTCTCCGAGGACTGGACGCACGGCAAGCGGGACGTGTCGGCACAGCAGCAGCATCAGCAGCAGCAGCAGCAGCTGCTGGCCGCGACGGACGGCGCGCCGCGGTCGCCGTTCAGCCTGCTGGACGTGCTCAGCAAGGCAGCAGCGCAGCCGGCCGGCGGCCAGCAGTGCAAGCCGGACGCTGAGGCGCTCGGACTCATCTACGACCTCATCATGGTGAGCAGAACATCCCACTCATACGCTGCATAGCGCAGATATCACGGTCGGTGATCGCACACGAGATACTAAGTTCATCGTGACCAAGGTTAAATTACATCTTGTGTCTGGTAATTATAATACATTAGATATTTGAAATGCGAAACAAAAACATTTTTGTACTGACATAAACATTGATATCTTGTGACAATTTATCAGTCAATAATCAATAGCGATTTTAAACTCCAAGGAGCAGCAACTTATGTTCGTTTTCATTTGCTTTTCCAGAGAGAGGTTGAGAAGGTCATCAGCTGCAGAACAAGCAACGGAATGCTGAAGCCCGCCTACGGAACATAGAGTCGAGTGCATGCTTAGCTATGCTGTGAACCAAAGAAGAAACTTGCAGTTCCTCGACTCACTCATTGCGAGGGAGCTTATTTATTGGCCCGTCAAGTGGTCAGACGTCAAGTGCCGTTTTACACGGACCGAGACTGGCCATGGCGTCACGTCGCCTTACTGAGCCGCCACTGTGCTGGAACCTGGTCGAACGATCCAGGCGTCTCCGACATGGAGGTGCCCCGTGTTGTCCTGACGGCGACTGGATACATCAGCCGAGTGTTGGTGATGCCGGCAGCCGGCCGCGGCAGGGTGCGTGGTCCTCACCAGCTCTCAGGAGGGCGTCCACGGCGTCTGACGGGACAACTGACCCGTACGGTAGGGGAGGGGGAGACTGGTGACCGCCAGCAGCCCCCTCCCGTCACCATCTGTCAGCCTTTTGAGGGACAGCCGGGTGCGGCCCGCACCAAGCCAAGGGTGAACTGTGATACCTGACTGCTGTCCTGATCTCTTCTCGGGTCCATGGCCTACCGTATATCCAGGATAAGGGACTTAGGACGGTCTCAGGCACCACTGTCCAGTTTACGGAAGTCGTGTTCCTAACAGTGCAGGATATATGACGGTGTTGGCTTCTCTGTGCAATTGGATGGTGTATTGACTATTGATTCCGTATGCCGCCCGAGTTTCCAATCCTTTTGCTATTATCACTTATCATAGAACTGTTCGGGGCATGTGGGAACAAACTAACAGTGTTTTGTGCGTATGATTCCATTATCATACGCTGAGCTGGAACAGCACAACAGACAACTCTATTTCTATTTTGCAGAACTTCTTCTTTTGTTCATTTTGTTTTTCATTCATCTAGATGATGCTGATATGTATTCATATTTATAGAGTGATTGACTTTTATTTATTGAATGATATTAAGTTTTTTCTTCTCAAAGTGATTAGCAGCTACCACACCCATCTTCGCTTAGTTTATGTTTTAGGTGGTGAAGCAGAGTAAGGAATTGCGTTGCTCATATTTTCAATGTTATTCATTGAATGGTATGCCATATTGGCGTAGGAAAATACTCATTGTACCGGTGCCAATACATGAAACTTGACTTCTTATGTAGTTGACTTTGGTCAAGGTGCATATGATTTGATAAATCATACACACTACCGGAGGAGAGTGATGAGGGAATGTTATGATAAAGGATGACCATTTCTATTTTATGTGCAAGAAATAAAAACAAGCATCTTCAGTCTACACACAGTAAACAGGTGAAGAAGCAGGAGAGCAGGGTTGTCAGGAGCAAGATTCCTTTACGTCAGGAGCACTTTACTTCTTGTCAAGAGGTTTTGTTTAAAAACAATTGCTAAATGAGGGAAATTTGCCAAACTAAAGAGTACCTCAGGACGAGGAGATTTAAAGTCTCGAAAGAAATCCGCCCCTGTGTCCACCCCTTATGTCCGCCCCTGTAGCTCAGTTGGGAGAGCTTCTGACCTCACCCAGTAGTGGCAGCCCGGGTTCGAGTCGCTTCGTCGCTCGCTATTTTCCCCTGACTGGGGTGGCCAATGGCAGTGGTCGCACTCAATGTCAGGTGACGTCAGAGGTCGGGGTGGACCGTGTCCAGTAGGGCGGTTCATTTTCACACGAATGTTACATTTTCTTGGTGGCACACTTATCCCGTTATTTCGACTACGCTGAGTCCAATGGCATCAACAATTTTGAAAGCAAAAAATATTTAGGGGTTGCGACAAATCGCTGAAAATTCCACGTTTTGCTTTAAATGCACTAAAATCGCCCATCTTGTCTCCGCGATTTTACGGAACAAATGCAAATTTTCTTTGTGGTATACTGTTTTTTTTTGTGATTTAGACTATGGTGATTCCATTGATATCTTTTTCTTTAATCGGAAGATATTTAGAGGTCGCAAAAAAACGTTAAACATTTATTTTTCTCTTTAAATACCACAAAATCGCCCATTTCGTAACCTCAGTTTCACGACACGAATATACTATTTTCGACATGGCACACTTCTTCCTAGTTAATAGGGTTGTGCTTATTCCAAATATAGCAATACATGTTTAATAACAAATATTTAGGGTGGAAACATCGCCACATATTTGACACTTTTCTATAACCATCCCAATATCACTTATTTTGCCCCGGCGATATTACATGCCTGCACTGTTTTGGTTCTTCCGGGACTATAAATTAGATATACTTAAACGGATACAACATAATCTTCATGTCTTTCCTTTTTATTTAATAAGTTGTTTGGTTCCAGAAAAGTTTGGGGGGGGGGCTAAGCTGGGAAAAATCGCTTCAAGTGATAGAGGTCGAAAAGACGAATTTAAGGGTCTTCTTTCATGTAAAATGAAGTTCTTTTGTTGTCTGTTCTAACTGTTGAAAGAGAAGTTCGAATTAGTTAAGCCAAATGGCAGCACTTAACGTTTTACTAAATTGTTTGAAACAAATACTTAAAATCCAAATTTTTGAAATAACAAAAAAGTTGTGGATAGCAAATTCAATGGGCTATCAATAAGTTCCAATTAACTTTTCGCTCAGACGAAAATTTCACCTATACAAAATTGAAATAAAACATTTTTAAAATTTGGTGCTTAAAGTTAAGTAATTTAAAAACTATTTGTTTCTTTGGTTGCAAGTCCTGCATCTTATTCATCTAAAACTGGTAACCGTTTGGCTCTTTATATTTCATTGTAAAGTGACAACCGTTCTAACCAAAACAATTATTGTACTTAAAGTAAGGTAATTACAAAATTAAGTTCATCATATATCGTAGGTCTACCTATTTGCTATACAAAACTGAAATCGGTTTGGTTTTATGTGATTTAGTTTTTAGGTTATGGGCATTTCCGTCTACCATTAAGTTGTTCTCACTTTTTTAAATTTTGTGCTTAAAGTTAAGTATTTTTAAAATTATTTGATTTTTTGTTTGAAAGTCCTGTATCACATTCATCTAAAACTGGTAACTGTTTGGCTTGATACATTTTATTTTTTAATTGACAAGCATTCAAACCAAATTTTGTATTGTACTTACAGTTAAGCAATTTAACAATTAAGTACAACATATATTGTAGGCCCAACTACTGGCTATCCAAAACTGAAATCGGGTTGGTTCTATACATTTTAGGTTTTAAGTTATATGTATTCCCGTCTACCATTACATTGTTCCCAGGACTTGGAGCTATTTTTTAAGAAAAAGAAAAAAATCCTTGTTTATTATTACAAAATGATCTTCGATGACACTTTACAATAAAGAAAACAAAGCTATTTTGTTAAAATAAAAATTACAAATTTTCAAAAAAAAGGTATCTCTTTTTACGAAAAACCGATTTCTTTCATAAAAGCGAGCATTAATAAAATACATATCTACATCAGTTATGTCATGACCAATATGATTCAGTTTACAATTTCTTAAAATACTTAATAGTTCTAAAGTAATTGTCATAAAACTGATTAAATTGACATTAAAAGTATCTCGAGTCATTGAGCTCGAAAAAGACAGATTAAAGAGTCTCCTTACCTGTAAAACGATGCCCCATTCATGCCGGCTCCAAATATAATTTTTTTTAAAGATTTTTCAAATATTGAACATTTTATGAGTATAAACGTATATCCATGTTGAAGAAATTGACCGTAAAATTTATTAAAACGCGAAACCATTGCAATTACAATAATAAATAACCTTATTCTCATAATGCCGAAAAATATTTAAAAAAAACAAAGTCAAATTAGGGAGCTTTCGGCTTGCGCCTTCATCAGCCATAAATGTATTATTTTCCATTTTTGTCACCAGTTAGAAAAAAACTTAAAAATTAAAATATCCAGTAACCTGCATTCGGCACACATGCACTTCCAAGATGGTAGAAATTCAAGGAGGCTGCGCACTGCAACATGCCAATCAATTGGTCGAGTCGGGGTATTTAAAACAAATACAACAAATACAACCGCGCATAACAAATACCTATCTACCTCATATATACCTGTATACTATACTTCTATGCATATATTCACATACCACATACCACATACCTATCTACCTCATATATACCGCATACCACATACCTATCTACCTCATATATACATGTATACTATACTTCTATACATATATACACATTTACGTCGAATATATATACACACAATGCCTACCTCACCTAAAGACGAGCTTCTGTCTATACATATACATATGCGTCCTACCGAATATAACACATACCTATCTACCTCATATAATCATGTATACTATACTTCTATGCATATATACACACATACCACATGCCACATACCTATCTACCTCATATATACCGCATACTACATACCTATCTACCTCATATATACATGTATACTATACTTATATGCATATATACACATTTACATCAAATACATATACACACAATGCCTACCTCACCTGAAGACGCGCTTCTAGCTATACATATACGTCCTGCCGAATTTATACAATAATTATCAAAACACCCTTTTTCCAATACATATAAATTAATTTACGTTACCGAGACTCACGCGCGCAGCTCCACCCCCCCCCCCCCCCCCCCACACACACACACACACACACTCCGCCCCCAAACTCCCTCAAATGGACATGAACCCCGCCATCCCACGTATCCAGTGATCGACCCAAGAATACAAAATCGAAATTATGATACAATAAATGCAATAAATGCACATATCCACCGAACAGTCAGACTCAGATACAAAGAGATATCAGAGTATAGGCCATGATGAGGTCTGTGTGTTAAGGGTTGGTTTGAGATCACGTATAAAAAGGGATTCCCAAATCTTTCGATCAGGGCCGTCTTTGGACACGTGTAGAATTTGGATGGAGACGTTGCTGCTGTCCAGCTGCGCGTCTGGGTGTTTTGTTTGATGGATGCCAAACGGGGTGTCTGTTTTCTTGTTCTTAGCATCTCTGATAGCTCATTGAATCTGAGTCTGACTGAGCGTCGAGTTTCACCGATATAGTACGACTCATTTTTCGCACATAGTTGGCAGTCCATGCGGTAAATTACGTTTTTTGTGTGACACTTCCCACGCAACCCCGCCTCGCAACAGTTACACTGTCTACCCCCTCCAGGGCAAGGTGCGGGTTGGTACGCCGATCTTACTAGTTTTTGTCTAAGACTAGGGCTTCCTTTCCACGTCACTCGAACGTTCAGATGACTCGCTCTGATGATACCCTCCACCCTGCGACAAAGCGAGTCATCGACGAATGGGAGGGACAGGAAGATGGGTGAAGTTTTAGGTCTGGTTACTGACCTTCTACGCAGAGTTTCGGCCTTTAGCTTTTTAACTAGATGAGGTGGGTAGCCGTTTCTTATGAAAAGATCCTCGATTATCCTCAGACTACGTGCTCTCGGGAGCCCGGGGGAGGAGACCCTGACAGCGCGTAGTATTTGGGAGCGTACAGCGTTTTTCTTTGTGGACATAGGCAGAGCGGAATGAAAATGAATAATGACCGGTGCTGCCATGGGCTTGACGTACAGCTCACTGGAGTAGGCTCCCGACTCAGTGATTGAGATTTTGGTGTCCAGGAATGCCAATACTCCAGCGTCACCGGTGTGTTCAATAGTACATTTTATTGTCGGATGGATCGTGTTGAGGAAGTCAAAGTAGTCAGAAAGAGCCGCTCTGCCATGGGTCCAGACACCGAAAACGTCGTCTATATACCGCACGTATAAAGAGGGCTGTAGACGGGGAGCGGCCAGGAACATCGACTCAAGAGCGTGCATAAACACGATGGCTAAAGGTGGTGCCACTCTGCTTCCCATCGCGATCCCTCCGATCTGCCTAAATTACTCCTGTCCAAAACGAACGAAGTTGTTCGTTAGGCAATGCTCCAGAAGGGTACGGATACTGTCCAAGTCCAGTCCAAATGAATTTACGTTTTCTTTGTGGTGGTCTAGAAGAGCCATAATGTCGTCAATCGCTTCCTTTATCGGGATGTTGCCGTACAGATTGACGACATCAACACTGAATAGGATAGTACCCTCCTCAAATCCCTCAGGATATTGTGCTGAAAGTTTATCAAGAAACTGTGTCGTATTTTTTAGATGTGCTGGTACGTACGGCAGGAGTTGTGAGACTACTTTCTCTAAAAGCCACGTGAGTTTGTCAACAGGATCATCGCAGGCTGATACAATGGGACGGAGGGGGATGCCGCGTTTGTGATCTTTGGGAGTCCATACAGTTCTGCTGTCCTAGAACAGTGTGGGATAATCGCCTTTACCACTCGCTCCTCTACTTTACCGTCCATGGTCTCGTGAATTACCCGCTTAGTAGTGGCCTCTAGTCTAGGGGTGGGGTTGCGTGGGACTGTCTGATAGCCAGAGGTGGTTGACTGAATCTTTTGAACGTAGTCTGACGCATTCAACAGCACTAACCCTTTGCATTTATCAGAAGGCTTAATTACTACGGTTTCGTTTTGAGCAAGCTGCTTTAAAGCGTAAAGTTGACCACCGGTGTGATTCGGCAAATGTTTGTTATGGTTCTTATAAGCTGCTGTAACTTTTTTATTTACCTGTTGTAGTAATTCTTCCATCTCCTTACAACCCAGAGGCCCCTGACTGCAGCCACCATCAGGAAAGCGGGGCTAGAGCTGGGTTCCACGAGAGGTCTGTGACTGGTCTAGGTTTGGTGAGTCTAGTCGTGACTGCTGCTGCTGCTGCTGTCGCTGTTGTTGCTGTTGCTCTTCGTACTGCTGCTGCTGCGGCGGCGGCTGCTGTAGCGACTGCTGCCGCTGCGGCGGCTGTAGTAGCGGCTGCTGCCGCTGCTGCTGCTGCGACGGCCGCTGATGCTGCCGCTGCGACTGCTGCAGTGGTGGCGGCGGCTGCTGCTGCTGCTGCTGCTGCGACCGCTGATGTTGTTGCTGCTGCTGCGAATGTTGCAACGGTGGCGGTGGCGGCTCCTCCTGCTGCTGAAGCTGTTGTTGTTGCTGGTGCTGTTGGTGCTGCTGCTGCTGCTGCTGCTGCTGCTGCTGCTGCTTCTGCTGCTGTCGTCGGTTCTCGATACCGACTTTCCAACGTAGGGCGTAGGCACCTCGCTCTATGCCTGATTCCACCTCTTTAAGGACGTTATTGGTGATTTTACGGGTGAGAGCAAACTTGGGGCCACAGTCTAACAGCTCAGACAGACTGGCGTTCAGCTGCAGGTTGGAGAGGTTCTTGAATGAGCGGCTTCCCTGTGGTACGGGAGACCTCGTTACCTCCGTTGAGCTACTGTCGGCGATAACTTCTGTCTCAAGTCCAGAGTTGTCTTCGTTATTGTTACGGTGCTGGGAGATCTGCTCTTCCTGTCGACTGGTCGGGCGTGAGCTGACTTGTCCATTAAAGGCATCATTTCTCTCGTCAGGCATGATGATTCTTCTCTTATTGATTAAGGGGCGTTCGAACTTGTCGACTAGCTTTCTTTTGTTTTCTTCGCGACATTTCGAAAAAAATCGAAATGCACTGCTCTTGTAGCCACATCCAGAGATCGGGCCTGACCTGTTTGTCATCCGCCTCCAGTCGCTTCTTTTCCCTCAGAAGGAACGCTTGCTTACGGAACGACTCTTGGATAGCTTCGTTGAGCAAATCTCCGGAGAAACGCCTTTTCTTCTCTTCGAAAGATAAACCTCTTGTTGATATAGTTGATGTTCTTGCCATGATGTCTTGGATGAACTTCGGAAACACATGTGCCTTTCTGCATGCTACTAAAAAAGATATTCTTTCAATGATATTTGCTAGTTTGGGAGTCAAAAGGAGAGTTTTGAGCAGTGCTGATCTACGGTTAACGCTTGGTTCGTAATCTTGTATTTGTTTTAGCACTGTTTTGAGAACAATTGAAGACATTGCAATTACAATAATAAATAACCTTATTCTCATAATGCCGAAAAATATTTTAAAAAAGACAAAGTCAAATTAGGGAGCTTTCGGCTTGCGCCTTCATCAGCCATACATGTATTATTTTGTTGTATTT
>JAXIVJ010018628.1:5000-22563 GCA_036785665.1 Chirona hameri
CTGGCGTGATAGGTATCAGAGGCGGCGTGGTGACTGGCGTGGTAGGCATCAGGGGCGGCGTGGTGACTGGCGTGGTAGGTATCAGGGGCGGCGTGGTGACTGGCGTGGTAGGTATCAGGGACGGCGTGGTGGCTGGCGTGGTATCAGGGGCGGCGTGGTGACTGGCGTGGTAGGTATCAGGGGTGGCGTGGTGACTGGCGTGGTAGGTATCAGGGGAGGTGTGGTGACTGGCGTGGTATCAGGGACAGCGTGGTGACTGGCGTTGTATCAGGGGCGGCGTGGTGACTGGAGTGGTAGGTATCAGGGGCGGCGTGGTGACTGGCGTGGTAGGTATCAGGGGCGGCGTGGTGACTGGCGTGGTAGGTATCAGGGGCGGCGTGGTGACTGGTGTGGTAGGTATCAGGGGCGGCGTGGTGACTGGCGTGGTATCAGGGGCGGCGTGGTGACTGGCGTGGTAGGTATCAGGGGTGGCGTGATGACTGACGTGGTAGGTATCAGGGGCGGCGTGGTGACTGGCATGGTATCAGGGGCGGCGTGGTGACTGGCGTGGTAGGTATCAGGGGCGGCGTGGTGACTGGCATGGTATCAGGGGCGGCGTGGTGACTGGCGTGGTAGGTATCAGGGGCGGCGTGGTGACTGGCGTGGTAGGTATCAGGGGTGGCGTTGTGACTGGTGTGGTAGGTATCAGGGGCGGCGTGGTGACTGGCGTGGTATCAGGGGCGGCGTGGTGACCGGCGTGGTAGGTATCAGGGGCGGCGTGGTGACTGGCGTGGTATCAGGGGTGGCGTGGTGACTGGCGTGGTAGGTATCAGGGGCGGCGTGGTGACTGGCGTGGTATCAGGGGCGGCGTGGTGACTGGTGTGGTAGGTATCAGGGGCGGCGTGGTTACTGGCGTGGTAGGTATCAGGGGTGGCGTGGTGACTGGCGTGGTATCAGGGGCGGCGTGGTGACTGGCGTGGTAGGCATCAGGGGCGGCGTGGTGACTGGCGTGGTAGGTATCAGGGGCGGCGTGGTGACTGGCGTGGTAGGTATCAGGGGCGGCGTGGTGACTGGTGTGGTAGGTATCAGGGGCGGCGTGGTGACTGGCGTGGTAGATATCAGGGGTGGCGTTGTGACTGGTGTGGTAGGTATCAGGGGCGGCGTGGTGACTGGTGTGGTATCAGGGGCGGCGTGGTGACCGGCGTGGTAGGTATCAGGGGCGGCGTGGTGACTGGTGTGGTAGGTATCAGGGGCGGCGTGGTGACTGGTGTGGTAGGTATCAGGGACGGCGTGGTGACTGGCGTGGTAGGTATCAGGGGCGGCGTGGTGACTGGCGTGGTATCAGGGGCGGCGTGGTGACTGGCGTGGTATGTATCGGGGGCGGCGTGGTGACTGGCGTGGTAGGTATCAGGGGCGGCGTGGTGACTGGCGTGGTAGGTATCAGGGGCGGCGTGGTGACTGGCGTGGTATCAGGGGCGGCGTGGTGACTGGTGTGGTATCAGGGGCGGCGTGGTGACCGGCGTGGTAGGTATCAGGGGCGGCGTGGTGACTGGCGTGGTAGGTATCAGGGGCGGCGTGGTGACTGGCGTGGTAGGTATCAGGGGTGGCGTGGTGACTGGCGTGGTAGGTACCAGGGGCGGTGTGGTGACTGGCGTGGTAGGTATCAGGGGCGGGGTGGTGACTGGCGTGGTATCAGGGGCGGCGTGATGACTGACGTGGTAGGTATCAGGGGCGGCGTGGTGACTGGCGTGGTATCAGGGGCGGCGTGGTGACTGGCGTGGTAGGTATCAGGGGCGGCGTGGTGACTGGCGTGGTAGGTATCAGGGGCGGCGTGGTGACTGGCGTGGTATCAGGGGCGGCGTGGTGACTGGCGTGGTAGGTATCAGGGGCGGCGTGGTGACTGGCGTGGTAGCTATCAGGGACGGCGTGGTGACTGGCGTGGTATCAGGGGCGGCGTGGTGACTGGCGTGGTAGGTATCAGGGGCGGCGTGATGACTGGCGTGGTAGGTATCAGGGGTGGCGTGGTGACTGGCTTGGTAGGTAGCAGGGGCAGCGTGGTGACTGGCGTGGTATCAGGGGCGGCGTGGTGGCTGGCGTGGTATCAGGGATGGGGTGGTGACTGGCGTGGTAGGTACCAGGGGCGGTGTGGTGACTGGCGTGGTAGGTATCAGGGGCGGCGTGGTGACTGGCGTGGTATCAGGGGCGGCGTGATGACTGACGTGGTAGGTATCAGGGGCGGCGTGGTGACTGGCGTGGTATCAGGGGCGGCGTGGTGACTGGCGTGGTAGGTATCAGGGGCGGCGTGGTGACTGGCGTGGTAGGTATCAGGGGCGGCGTGGTGACTGGCGTGGTAGCTATCAGGGGCGGCGTGGTGACTGGCGTGGTATCAGGGGCGGCGTGGTGACTGGCGTGGTAGGTATCAGGGGCGGCGTGATGACTGGCGTGGTAGGTATCAGGGGTGGCGTGGTGACTGGCGTGGTAGGTATCAGGGGCGGCGTGGTGACTGGCGTGGTATCAGGGGCGGCGTGGTGGCTGGCGTGGTATCAGGGATGGGGTGGTGACTGGCGTGGTAGGTATCAGGGGCGGCGTGGTGACTGGCGTGGTATGTATCAGGGGCGGAACTTTTTGTTTTTGGTTGGGGTTGCAGTAGCAGGTAACTCCCCCCCCCCCCCCCCCCCCCCGCCCCCCAGCATAAATACAATAGGGTAGAATGTGAAAACGCCACGACCCTTAGAGGCGCATCTAGTCATAAATGTGTATAATTTTGTGTTGCACAGCATATGTTATTTTTTTTGTGTAATACAGAGGGTTATCCATTATGCATGGATGCTCCAGTGTGAGGTATAACTGTGGTAATCCATAATACATACTTGGAGAATACATCAGGGGCCGTTCTGGGCCCATGCAGTGGTTAGGCAGATGTGTTACCATAACAAGCTAGAGTGTGTGTGTGTGTGCGATAATAAAAACTGTCTATTTAGGACTGTTAACCTGCGCCGTGCCGGTGCTCGGCGCCACCTTCGCCGTCCTCGTGGGGGGGGGGGGGGGTGTTTAGACACCCCCTCTAACTCGAAAACTAAAAGAGCTAGAAAGACGCAGAAAAGGGCGTTCGAAAGCTCTCAATAAGCACATTCGAAAGTACTCCAGATGTTTCCTTAAGTCAATATCGAGGTCACCAGAGGTCATGAAAGGTCAAAATTTTCAGTTTTAGGACTTCGCTCCAGAAACCCCCAGATACCACAGGAACTATGATAGCTAAGAACAAACGAGAAAAGCAATGGAAAGCTCTTGACAAATTCAATCGCCATAGTTCCCTCGGATTTTAGCTTAGGTCAATCGTTTAGGCTGCAGAGCTCATCAAATGTCAAAAACCCTATTTTTACAAACAGTTTTTCACAAATAGCTTTTTACCTAATAACGACAAGGCAATAATTGTGATGCCATCATGTTTGTCTCGTCAAGGTGCTTCGTCTCATATTAGTGTTGACCAGGTTAGGTCAACCCCCCCCCCCCCCAAAAAAAACGACCTCAGGTCAAGGTCAGGTGGTGACCCAAGTATGGGAAGACTTGAGTCATCACTTGATGTTGCATGTGGGAAGACGTGATGAATCGACGAGGCAAACACATTGGTATCGGTTTCACTTCTCTATCATCATTATGTCGAGAGTTATTGACATAAAACTGTTGGTGACATCGGATGACCTCAGCTGACCCTGTAGGGGTCACTGAACAAAAATTGCAACTAGGTCATCAATAATGGCTTATAATAACATGATCCAGAAGGAATTATACTGTGATATCTTGCGTATCCTTGGAATAGGAAGCATTTGAATATTCCCCATTGACTTATAATGGGGAAGTCACGAAATTGATCCAACCCTTAGGTCGCTGATATAACAAATCCAAAGATAAACGAATTGTAAATATACATGACCTTATGAAATCCTGTAAGTGTAAAACCGATCATCCAAAAACTGTGACTGTGGTACCACCACAAGTTTTTTTGGATGTGGGGTCACGTGACCTGATCTGATGACCTGACCTGGATGACCCGATGCTATTTGTATATAATGTGGGCAATTGATGCCCGAACAGCTGTGCAAAAAAAAAAATGGCGGCGCTGTGCGCCGCCGTTTTTCTGCTATCCTCGAAAAACCTGAAGGGGGGTGTCTAACCCCCCCCACCCCCCCCCCCCTCCCGGCACGGCGCGGGTTAAAGGGATTATACGGGGTTTTCCAGAATAATTGAGTTACATAGTAAAACGTACTTATAAAGGTGGTAGAAGTCCCACGGTAGCCACATTTTTCTGGAAATGACCTCTTCTGCACGTAAGGACATTCCAAAGTGCGCGGTGATGCCACCGCGTATTTTCTGCAGGACCGGCTGAGGCAGAGCCAGTCATCTCTTTTATGCTAATCAAAACACCTCACGTATGGCAAATTTCCGGTAAAATAAGCAATATTTGAAAGAAAATAAACTTGTTTTGTTCCAACGACAGCAGCAGTTACCTAGTTTTCCCATAAAATTATATATATTTCATGAATTTTCATGGCAAAAAAATAATACGCCACCACCAAATTCTCAACGCTAAAGGCCGGAGATAAACAAACACAAAAACACAAAATCTCAACGAACAGTGTGCAGTAATACAAAGTCCGTCAGTTTTGAATTGCATAATAATTTTGTGATCCAGGGTAGGACTTGCAAATAATTCAAAACTCTCAAATTGAGCTTAAGATAAAAGTGGTGGACAGTAGTGCCGATCAAGTACTCGTTATCTGATACTAGTCTCGAAAAACGCCCAAGTTTTAACACTGATAATTTCTAAAATAATGGACTAAATGAGCATTGAGGTCCCTGTTATTTGTCTTAAACGTGTTTAAAGCTCATACAACTGCAAAAGAGTGCATTTACTTTCAGGACGGAAGCCCGTATAATCCCTTTAACAGAACACATATAATCCCTCACGCTATATGCAATCCGTAACAGTATGAGTAACAGTAGGCACCTCTTCGCTATCCAAAGTGATCGGGCGGCCCACCAGCTATACGACTTCGCTGTGGCGCTGCCGCACCGCTAGCAAACGAGCTCCTAAAATTACTTGTAATGGCATATTCTTTTCATAATAATAATTGATATCATTATTTTAATAAAATAGTGTCATTCACTTTACATTGTTATTATACATATTGCTCTGTAACTTTATCACACTCTGGATTTGTTAATCTTACCCGCCTTTTCAAAGTGAAGATCAAATTTGAAAATGCCACCTACTAAGGCGCATACCTACTATTGTAGGTACCAACCTAGTATTACCTAAATTAATTATGAGACGTCTATTCTTCATGCCCATATGGGTTGCCATACAACACCAAATGCCACATTCCAGATTGCAAATTGTGGCACTGACATAAATGAAATGTATCGGGCAGCAAAGAGCCTGCCCCAATTCCAAATGAGGAGAAATGCCTGAAAATTACCCTAAGTTTACAATTGTGAATAGTGTTTACCCTGGTGTCCATTATACTGATCCAAATTACAAGAGGTACTCCAAAATCTATCAAATCTGTTCTAAACTGTTGATGTTTCCAGCCACCGCTTCAATGAGATATCATCTAAATCTGCGTGGTTAGCAGTCAGGCCACATTTCACACAATGTAGTGGCTAATATAATAGTATACTAGGGCAATCCTATGGTTGGCATCTCAGCTGCGTTTCAGCCAAAAGTAAAAATCCGGATATCTATGCTTTCTAGGGTGGCCCGCAGTGCCACCCTAGAAACCTTAGCCACCTTAGCAATAGCCACCCTATCCTTAGAAACCTTAGCCACCCTTTCCATGCTTTGTAAATACCCTTGGTTAGGTCTCGGATTACGTTCTTGCTCTTGGCTAAAACCAAAGTTAAAATGCAACCGAGACGCAAGCCGTCGGATTACCGTAAATAGCTGCCAGCTGGTGTGAATGTCATCATTCATTCATTCACATGGTCAAAATGCAATAAAATGCGCCCTACATAGAATAATATGCCGCTTCAGCAAAAGCAGCAGCAGTAGTTTTTCTTACAACAATACACCCACAGCGCACTATGCGAGCCACTTTTCATATTGGGCGCGACTGCGCTAATTATGTTTTGCATGGGTGCGTTCGTTAACTGCGCTAATTATGTTTTGCATGGGTGCGTTCGTTAACTGGGAAGTAAGAGAACACCTTTCGGTCTTCCATTATCCATAGCACAATTTTGTGTCATGCATGATATGCACTGTACATTGAGCATGAAATAAATGCCTGAAGTTACCGTGGCAGTGTCTCATACAGTGGCATACAGTGTCTCGTTCTTCCCCCAGCCAAAATGACCAAAACACTTTACCCTATCGGACAGTCCAAATAAGTCCTATTATTGGGGATGCAGATCAGAACATTGGGATGCTCTGCTGTATATCTCCGTAAGTATATAAAGCTCCGCATGTGGTAGGTATATCCATAGAGATCTTATGTACCAGTGCTAACCCGTCCGCTCCGCTGAACGATTACAGGCCAAGTGGTGGTGCAAGCCAGTGCTAGGCAGGGGCGCAGCCAGGGGGGGGGGGCAAGAGGGGCAATTGCCCCCCCCCCCCTTACGGGTCACAGGGGGCCCCGCCGAGATTGGCCCAGATACCATTTGAATTAGCTAAATGGCTTTCAAGAAGTCACAGGAGCCCTCAAATCAGGCAAAGGTCACTCTGGTGCATGTGAAGGGCCCTCAGAGACACTGAAGGGCTTTTGAAGCCGGCCCAGGGGGCCTCTTGGGCATGTCAAGGGCCCATTGAGCCCATCGATAGGCCCAAAAAACTGTCCAGGGGCCTCTCGAGCATGTCCAGAGGCCCCATTGAGCCCTCTTAAGGGCGCAAAAACATGACCAGGACTTTTAGAGCATGCTCTGGGGTCCATTGAGCCCACTCAGGGGTCCCCAAAACCGGACCAGGGGCCTCTAGAGCATGTCCACTTGTCCAGGGCAATTGAGCACACCTACGGCCTAACAACCTGTCCAGTGGCCTCTCGAGCATGTCCATGGGCCCATTGAGTATGTTCAGGGGCCTCTCGAGCCTGGCCAGGGGCCCATTATAGTCTGTTTTGGGCCTCTTGAACCTGCCCAGGGCCCATTATAGTTTTCCTAGAGGCCCATCGAGTCTGTTCAGGGGCCTCTCGAACCTGCCCAGGGGCCATTAGAGCCTGCCCATAGGCCTCCCGAGCTTGCCCAGGGGCCCATTGAGTCTGTTCAGTGGCCTCTCGAACCTGCCCAGGGGCCTCTCGAGCTTGCCCAGGGGCCCATTGAGTCTGTGCAAGGGCCTCTTGTACCTGCCTAGGGGCCATTAGAGTATGTTCAGAGGCTCTCGAGCTTTCCCAATGGTCCATTGATCCTGTTCAGGGCCTCTCGAACCGATTCCAGGGTAAAAAGTAAAAAGGGAAAAAGTAAACGGACGGAAAGTCAAGGGACAAAAAGTCAAGGGGTAAAAAGTCGACATCGCTCAAAGTTGAAAGATAAAAGCCGAAAAGGTAAAAAGTCAACATGGCAAAAAGTCAACACGCTAAAATTCGAATAGTAAAAAGTCGTATAGATAAAAGTCGAAAGATAAAAAGTCGAAAAGGTAAAAAGTCAACACGCTAAAAGTCGAATAGTAAAAAGTCGTATGGATAAAAGTCGAAAGATAAAAAGTCGAAAAGGTAAAAGTAAGTCAACATGGCAAAAAGTCAACACGCTAAAAGTCGAAAAGTAACAAGTCGTATAGATAAAAAGTCGAAAGATAAAAAGTCGAAAGATAAAAAGTCGAAAGGTAAAAAGTCGAAAAGGTAAAAAGTCAACATGGCAAAAAGTAAACACGCCACAAGTCAAATCGTAAAAATACGCATAGCTAAAAGTCAACGCGTAAAAAGTAAATGCTTGGGTCAGTTGAATTTCATTTGGGTATTGTGAATAGTTTGATGCATCTAATCCAGAGTAATTATTTGTTTTCTTGGGTTTGGGAGTTTTTTATTTGCCATGGTCGGCAAAATACCTTCTGATAGCATAGTTGTTCATGATACATGTTTTCATTGATACATGACTCAGGGACTGCATCAATACACATCTTGACTGCAGTTTGTCTCACGCAAAAGTGGAATCGAAGCCATGGTTAAGGGTATGCCAATTGCCATATTCTATTTTGTGCTTACCTATTGAACAGGAGGTAAGCCAGTCAATTTGAATTTTCAGGCCCTCGGTAACGTTATCGTGTATCACGAGAACTTACATACTTTGATCGTATACGATCAAAGTGTCAATGTATTGTCAATGTATATATGTCAATGTATTGTTGAAGCATTGCCTAAGGAAGGAAGCTTTGAAGAGTTCAACCAACAAAGAAACGTTGACAACTTGCTTAGGGATAGGTACCGTTGGATGCGGCACTGCTGAGTCTGATCTTCAGTTATAATTTGAACCATGTATAACATCTACATAAATACATAAGACATGAAGTACTTATTTTGTATCAATGTTTGAACACGTTTAATACATGGGTCACACCACAATCAACTAACCAAAGCATAAGTCGACTAATCTCAATTCTTTTAAACTGTAGGTAGGCAATAGGTATATATGTACATTGTGCTTACGTTATTGAGGTATAAAACGCGACGTCCGCGTTAATAGTCGGATAGTCCAAAGAAAAGAATTGAATGAACGGGAAGTCAAGAGACGAAAATTCAATGGGCCAAATGAACTGATTATCGTCATTGATTTTTTGCCATTTAAACTTTTTACCTTTTTACTCTTCATCTTTTGACTTTTATCGACGTCGATTTTTTGCTATTTGACTTTTAACGTATTGATTTTTTCCATCTCGACTTTTTACGTTTTTTACTTTTCATCTTTCGACTTTTAGCGACATTGACTTTTTACCATTCCTTCTTTTCATCTTTTGACTTTTAGCGACGTTGGCTTTTTACCATTTTGACTTTTTATCCTTCGACTTTTTGCCATTTCGACTTTTCGTCTTTTGACTTTTAGCGACCGTCGACTTTTTACCCCCTTGACTTTCCGTCCATTTACTTTTTATCTTTTGAATTTTTACCCTTTTACCTTTTTCGTCTGTTGACTTTTTACCCTGTTGACTTTTTGTCACTTGACCTTTTATCCGTTTGACTTTTGGTCCGTCGACTTTTTCCATGTTGACTTTTTGACTGTTGACTTTTTACCATGTTGACTTTTTGTCATTTGACTTTTTATCCGTTTGACTTTTGGTCCGTCGACTTTTTTCCATGTCGACTTTTTGACAGTTGACTTTTTACCCTGTTGACTTTTCTTCAATTGACTCTTTATCCGTTTGACTTTTTCACCGTTGAAATTTTTCCACGTCGACTTTTTACCCGCCGACTTTTAGGACTTTTGACTTTTTACTATTGACTAAATGTCTTATTACTTAACATCCGTTTACTTTTTGCCATTCGACTTTTCGTCCGGCACCCTCTCGAACCTGCCCAGGGGCTACTAGAGTCTGATCAGGGGCCTCTCGCTTGCCAAGGGGCCATTGAATCTGTTCAGGGCCCTCTCGAGTTTATCCAGAGGGCCATTAAGTCTGTGAACGGGGCCCTCGAGCCTGCCCAGGGGTTGCTTGCCGTCGCCTGGAGCGCCTGCTATAGCTGGAGCGCCTGCTAGCCGTAGTCGGCGCAGTCATAATGAGCGGTAATGTGCTGTACTCTGACCCACCTGGTGCAATGTTTTCTTGGGTTTAAAAATGATAATTTGATAAGTCTGATGCGTTTTTGAATTCGGGGGGTGTACAAGGTGGTAATACAAAACAATTTCACAATTTTCCTCTCAGGAGAGTGTGTGCCAATGTCAGGGGCGTCGCCGACGGGAGGGTTGGGGGAGGTCTGGACAAACTCCCCCCACTTTTAGAAGGCGGAGGAGGGGGTCTACCCCCCCCCCACACACACACACACACACACACACACACACACACACACACACACACACACACACACACACACACACACACACACACACACACACACACACACACACACACACACACACACACACACACACACACACACACACACACACACACACACACACACACGCACACACGCACACACGCACACACGCACACACGCACACACGCACACACGCACACACGCACACACGCACACACGCACACACGCACACACGCACACACGCACACACGCACACACGCACACACGCACACACGCACACACGCACACACGCACACTACGCACACACGCACACACGCACACACGCACACACGCACACACGCACACACGCACACACGCACACACGCACACACGCACACACGCACACACGCACACACGCACACACGCACACACGCACACACGCACACACGCACACACGCACACACGCACACAGCACGCACGCACACACGCACACACGCACAACACGCACACACGCACACACGCACACACGCACACACGCACACACGCACACACGCACACACGCACACACGCACCACACACGCACACACGCACACACGCACACACGCACACACGCACACACACGCACACACGCACACACGCACACACGCACACACGCACACACGCACACACGCACACACGCAACACACGCACACACGCCCACACGCACACACGCACACGCACACGCACACGCACACGCACACGCACACGCACACGCACACGCACACGCACACGCACACGCACACGCACACGCACACGCACCGCACACGCACACGCACACGCACACGCACACGCACACGCACACGCACACACACACACACACACACACACACACACACACACACACACACACACACACACACACACACACACACACACACACACACACACACACACACACACACACACACACACACACACACACACACACATTTTGCGGGAAAAATTAACAATTTATCGTAAAAATTGCCTTTGCAGTGCAGTCAAAATCCAGCTATGTGTCAAAAACTGGACAATTTCGCGCCGCTTCGCGGCATGACATAAGTTTCGCAATTGCTTATACAAATTTGGAAAATGGGAAAAATAATTTAATTAGGTGTCTGGCAGAGGCTCTCCTTGGCAGGAATTGCTGGCCCCAGTGCCCATTCCCTTTATAAAATATTCCACTTTTAAGTTTCAAGCAGGCTACATATTTAGCTAGTTTGCCGAGTTCCGAAAAAAAGGCGACGCGAACGCAAAGACGAGGAGATCGGCACCCGGAAGCTGCTCCAGCGGTGCACAATTTGCTGGACCGAAGAGCTAATAGTGGAAACAGGCCAGGACGATCTCATCAAGGCCATCTCACCTCACGGTCTAGTTCCAATATGAACATTTCGTTTTCCAGGACGTAAAAAAAATGACGCCGTTTCGTGCGTCTCACATCGGTAGTCATCGTCATAACGAAGTCATAGTCATGATCATCGGTTCGTCGTAACGCTGAATTGAATTAATAGCATTTTTAGCTTATTATCCGAGCTACAAGGCCCACCGCCTATATTTATGGGTTTTATCAGGCAAAATCGTAAAAATTTCGCGCGCCGCACATACCGACCTACTATAACATGAAAATCCACATACAAAATGCTGTAAAGGCTTAAATACACGTATCAAAATAGGGGTACATTTTTTAGTCCTTTCAGCCGCCCCCAAACTCAAAAGCCGACCCCCACCTGTTGTCAGCTAAGATATGTTTTCTCTCCTGTACGTAACAATACAAATTAGTAATGCGCTCAGTACAATGCCTACTGAGGGTCCTTGTCCAATCCAGCTCATCAAAGTAGACGAAGAAAAATTGTTAAAAAGAGGCCTCGCAAAATAAATTGGCCGAAATCCGTTAGAGTTTTTCATATCCAGGGGTATTTTTTGGGGGTGGGGGCCTCTCCCAGGGGCTTGCCCCCCCCCCCCCCCCTTTCTGAAGGTCTGGCTGCGCCCCTGGTGCTAGGCTAAGGCAATTAGGGACTGATAACCCGTTCTGCACGTGGCACACCCGTCGTACCTATAATACGTTTTTGTACCCGTCATACACCCGAGTTACCCGTCAAAAACCTACGGTGCCCGACATACACCTGAGGTACCCGTTGTGCCTTGTGGAACACGTGATAAACCCGTTATAGCTGGTACTCACCCATTATACCTGTGGTACACCCATGGTACCCGTTATAAAACCCATTAAACCCGTGAAAACTCCACCCCGGCTTAGCATGTATATATTTATTTATTTTTAATCTCTGGAACGGCAGATCCTTATCAAATAAAAGGATCACTGTTGGCACGAACGTGACAGTCACCCACTCATACACCCTTCCACTCGTCATCATGACATTGAACTAATTACCTGGTATCTCCTGGATGGTGGTACCCACACCAAAAGAAGAGCACGTGCACCCTCCTCCCCCCCCCCCCCCCCCCATCCATCTCACACAATGCATCCATGCTTAGCTATGTTGATCACTATATCTAATTATGTCCCAATTATCTGGAGTCTCCTGGATACACACATCAATACACGTGCCCGTGGCGCTGATATACCCATAGATATCTTATATCTATATTACTATTTGATGCGCGTCTATCTGTCTGTCTGCCTGTCTGTCTATCCAGAACAAATTTAACGGTCCCAGTTACCCCAGTCAGTTAATAGGATCCGCCACTGCGTTTGGTTGTGTTGGTTTGCAGTTGCGGTGAATGATCGTTCTAAGTGCGCTCTCGTCTGCTTTGTAAGCTGGTGACATCTTAAATTAGACAGCTTTAATTCGACAGCTTTAATTAGAGCCAATGCTGCGGTAATATTCAACCAGATTTGCTTTGATACAAACTAAGTCTTCGAAGCTTCTTCAGTTCATAAAGATAATAAGACATTATTAATTTTCTTATTCATTGTTTGTGGTAATGTTTAAAATGCTCTTAGTGCAAGTGTAGAGAATCATGTTAAAGAGACGCCCTCCGCATAGGCCGGTAATTGTGGTCTCCCAGCCGACTTTTCCCGCTTTGGCAAAGCGGAATGTTCCGGGGGATATGGTTCGTAGTTCGCGCCCCATCTATTCAACACAATGCATTTCCACCATTGTGTGGCAGAATTAGGCTAGCAAACTGCTTAGCGGAGTACAATGTGAGCATTTAGCAGTGTTTGAGTCAGTACAATGTGAACAGTTATATTCCAGTCCCAACAGTGGACGATTCAACCAGTGCAGCCACCGCCTGGCGCATTACGAGCAATGAATAACCAAGTGCATTACCAGGGGGAAATAGGTACGTGGCTTTGTCACGGAGGGCTGATCTTCGGAGTGTTCTTGACTACGCAATGTAGTTAATCCACTCTTTCGTGAGTTTCAGAATGTCTTCCTAGCAAACTTGAGGAGTTTGACTGGGTTGAATATCTAAAGTTTGTAAAGTCGGTCTGCCTAAGGAGCAACAGGCCGCAGCTGTACGCTTTGACCAGAACTTTAGACATCCTCGACGTCTGGCCTTCCGCTTCGTTCGTTGTGGTTCTTCCGTAACAATGCAGGCTGGGTCTCGTCCTGTCCCTGATGGCGTTGTGTGTGGTGAGACTCAGACACGTTGGAGGATTTCTTTATCGAAAAAGTTATTGGCTGTTTTGAACATTTTACTTGTTCCGTCATTCGCCTCCGCTGTGTTTGATTCTACCGATGTCCTCCTCTTGTTTGGTTCTACCGATGTCCTACGCTGTGTTTGATTCTACCGATGTCCTCCGCTGTGTTTGGTTCTACCGATGTCCTCCGCTTGTTTGGTTCTACCGATGTCCTACGCTGTGTTTGATTCTACCGATGTCCCACTCTGTGTTTGGTTCTACCGACGTCGTCCGCTGTGTTTTATTCTACCGATGTCCTCCGCTTGTTTGGTTCTACCGATGTCGTCCGCTGTGTTTGATTCTACCGATGTCCTCCGCTTGTTTGATTCTACCGATGTCCCACGCTGTGTTTGGTTCTACCGATGTCCTCGGCTTGTTTGGTTTTACCGATGCCTCCGCTGTGTTCGATTCTACCGATGTCCTCCGCTTGTTTGGTTCTACCGATGTCGTCCGCTGTGTTTGGTTCTACCGATGTCCTCCGCTTGTTTGGTTCTACCGATGTCGTCCGCTGTGTTTGATTCTACCGATGTCCTCCGCTGTGTTTGGTTCTACCGATGTGCTACCGGCCCTGGCATGTTGTGCTCTCTGCGCTGCCAAGTGCCAGGTCCCCGTGAACGATAGACGATCGGTGCTGAGTAGTATTATCCCTCCCAGTCAGCTCACTCGTTACACTGAGTGTTGACCGCCGGCGCAAACAGCCCGCGGCGGGAAAGGTCACCGCCGGGGTCAGGCTACCGTCTGTTCAACGGGCCGGTCTAACAGTGAGGCGCCCCCCCCCCCCCCCCCCCCCCCGGCCACGGGCAGCACGTCGGAACACTGAATGCCCCCCCCCCCCCCCGGCCACGGGCAGCGCGTCGGAACACAATGCCGTCACACCGGATCGGACCAAATAACCTTACAACAAGCGAAAGAGACCTACTGACCTGCTTGAGGCCTTTCCTTTCAACAAAACTATCGTCGTTTATTCTCAATTTAACTGGACGTTTGGTAAAGGTTCTTTTCGGTAAAGACTCTTACAACAACGTAGCTTTCAACTTCTGCGTCTTTATTGCCGGGAGTTTGAGTTCCTTGAGAGCTTACCATGCCAAGAGAGCTTACCGGCCCCCATTATACACCGATGCATTCCTTCCTAGTGGTCGAGATATCGACCACTCGCATTTAACAGATTCTGAACAACATACTGCAAGAGACCTGCGAGAGCAAATAACACCAACCGTTTACACAGCCAACAAGCATTCAATTCCACAGCACGGCAATGAAAGCCTGCGTTGAATTTCGCTCGTGAACAATGCACATAGCATCTCAAAGAAACGTGTAATACTACGAATTGTTGAGTGTTGTGAGTCATGCTTTACACACGTCGCGTGCAGAAGATACAAATTTGATCGTTGGGCCAGGTGTTTACACTGTCTGTATTCGCATGACGCATTGGCGAAAGCTTTTATGCGATTGCTGCGGGAGGATGCAGAACAATGGCTCTAGCTAGTTGGCAAAAGGGGTTCGGTTGTTTTATTGCAAGTATAAATGAAGCTTGTTTTCTGTGCCGTAAACCAAATGTTCCTCGTCAATAATTGCATTTCCGGGTGTGATATCTAAAAACGGCGCCGCAAAAGAGCGTTTCGCTTTGCATGTACTCCATCGAGGAACAGTTTGTTTACGGCACAGAAAACAAGCTTCATTTATACTTGCAATAAAACAACCGAACCCCTTTTGCCAACTAGCTAGAGCCATTGTTCTGCATCCTCCCGCAGCAATCGCATAAAAGCTTTCGCCAATGCGTCATGCGAATACAGACAGTGTAAACACCTGGCCCAACGATCAAATTTGTATCTTCTGCACGCGACGTGTGTAAAGCATGACTCACAACACTCAACAATTCGTAGTATCACACGTTTCTTTGAGATGCTATGTGCATTGTTCACGAGCGAAATTCAACGCAGGCTTTCATTGCCGTGCTGTGGAATTGAATGCTAGTTGGCTGTGTAAACGGTTGGTGTTATTTGCTCTCGCAGGTCTCTTGCAGTATGTTGTTCAGAATCTGTTAAATGCGAGTGGTCGATATCTCGACCACTATGAAGGGATGCATCGGCGTATAATGGGGTCGGTAAGCTCTCTTGGCATGGTAAGCTCTCAAGGAACTCAAACTCCCGGCAATAAAGACGCAGAAGTTGAAAGCTACGTTGTTGTAAGAGTCTTTACCGAAAAGAACCTTTACCAAACGTCCAGTTAAATCGAGAATAAACGACAATAGTTTTGTTGAAAGGAAAGGCCTCGAGCAGGTCAGTAGGCCTCTTTCGCTTGTTGTAAGGTTATTTGGTCCGATCCGGTGTGACGGCATTGTGTTCCGACGCGCTGCCCGTGGCCGGGGGGGGGGGGGGCATTCAGTGTTCCGACGCGCTGCCCGTTGCCGGTGTGACGACATTCAGTGTTTCGACGCGCTGCCCGTCGCCGGGGGGGGGGGGGCGCCTCGCTGTTAGACCGGCCCGCTGAACAGACGGTAGCCTGACCCCGGCGGTGACCTTTCCCCACCGCGGGCTGTTTGCGCCGGCGGTCAACACTCAGTGTAACGAGTGAGCTGACTGGGAGGGATAATACTACTCAGCACCGATCGTCTATCGTTCACGGGGACCTGGCACTTGGCAGCGCAGAGAGCACAACATGCCAGGGCCGGTAGCACATCGGTAGAACCAAACACAGCGGAGGACATCGGTAGAATCAAACACAGCGGAGGACATCGGTAGAACCAAACAAGCGGAGGACATCGGTAGAACCAAACAAGAGGAGGACATAGGTAGAACAAAATAAGCGGAGGACATCGGTAGAACAAAATAAGTGGAGGACATCGGTAGAACCAAACAAGCGGAGGACATCGGTAGAACCAAACAAGCGGAGGACATCGGTAGAACCAAACAAGCGGAGGACATCGGTAGAATCAAACACAGCGGAGGACATCGGTAGAATCAAACACAGCGGAGGACATCGGTAGAACCAAACAAGCGGAGGACATCGGTAGAACCAAACACAGCGTAGGACATAGGTAGAACCAAACAAGCGGAGGACATCGGTAGAATCAAACAAGCGGAGGACATCGGTAGAACCAAACAAGCGGAGGACATCGGTAGAATCAAACACAGCGGAGGACATCGGTAGAATCAAACACAGCGGAGGACATCGGTAGAACCAAACAAGCGGAGGACATCGGTAGAACAAAATAAGCGGAGGACATCGGTAGAACCAAACAAGCGGAGGACATCGGTAGAACCAAACAAGAGGAGGACATCGGTAGAACAAAATAAGCGGAGGACATCGGTAGCACCAAACAAGCGGTGGACATCGGTAGAACCAAACAAGCGGAGGACATCGGTAGAACAAAATAAGCGGAGGACATCGGTAGAACCAAACAAGCGGAGGACATCGGTAGAACCAAACAAGCGGAGGACATCGGTAGAATCAAACACAGCGGACGACATCGGTAGAACCAAACAAGCGGAGGGGACATCGGTAGAATCAAACACAGCGGAGGACATCGGTAGAACCAAACAAGCGGAGGACATCGGTAGAATCAAACAAGCGGAGGACATCGGTAGAACCAAACAAGCGGAGGACATCGGTAGAATCAAATACAGCGGAGGACATCGGTAGAATCAAACACAGCGGAGGACATCGGTAGAACCAAACAAGCGGAGGACATCAGTAGAACAAAATAAGCGGAGGACATCGGTAGAACCAAACAAGCGGAGGACATCGGTAGAACCAAACAAGCGGAGGACATCGGTAGAACAAAATAAGCGGAGGACATCGGTAGAACCAAACAAGCGGAGGACATCGGTAGAACCAAACAAGCGGAGGACATCGGTAGAATCAAACACAGCGGACGACATCGGTAGAACCAAACAAGCGGAGGACATCGGTAGAATAAAACACAGCGGAGGACATCGGTAGAATCAAACAAGAGGAGGACATCGTAGAATCAAACACAGCGGAGGAC